>CAUYPK010020610.1:0-54454 GCA_963574355.1 Loris lydekkerianus | reverse complement strand
TTATAGATTTCTGAACTATTTTCTTAGACTACAACTATTAAAAAACTAAAGAGAAATTAATACTTCAATTTCACATAGACTCCATCACTTGTACCTCATCTGCTTTTCTCTTTTTAGCTTAAATCTTTTTTTTTTTTTTTTTGAGACAGAGCCTCAAGTTGTCACCCTGGGTAGAGTGCTATGAAATCACAGCTCACAGCATCCTCCAACTCCTGGGCTCAAGCGATTCTCCTGCCTTAGCCTCCCAAGTAGCTGGGACAACAGGCACCCTCTACAATGTCCGGCTATTTTTTGGTTGCTGCTGTCATTGTTGTTTGGTGGGCCTGGGCTGGATTCAAACCCATTAGTTCGAGTGTATGTGGCTGGCGCCAAGCCTCTTTTCTTTTTTTTTGGAGACAAAGTCTCATTTTGTCGCCCTTGGTAGAATGTCGTAGCATCACAGCTCACAGCAACCTCCAGCTCTTGGGTTTAGGCGATTCTCTTGCCTCAGCCTCCCAGGTAGCTAGGACTATAGGTGCACGCCACAATGCCTGGCTATTTTTTTGTTGCAGTTTGGCCGGGCCATATATCAAGGGAACCCGCCACCCTCGATATATGGAGCCGGCGCCCTACTCACTGAGGCATAGGCACCGCCCTCAGCTTAAATCTTTAATATATTTCTTCCATACAACTATCCATTAAAATTTGTAAATCTAACATAATTAGAAAAAGCACCTAAGTCCAAACATGTATAATGACACTGCATATAATCAAAAGAAGAAAGTTTTTAAAGAACTAGTACAGGACAAACACCAAGTAACACTCTCACCAAGAAAATACTTAGGTTCAGCAGCCGTAGCACAGTGGTTATAGTGCAGGCCACATTAACTGAGATTGGTGGGTTTGAACCCGGCCTGGGCCTGCTAAATAACAGTGACAACTGCAACAAAAAAATAGCCGGGTGTAGTAGAGGGCGCCTGTAGTGCCAGCTACTTGGGAGGCTGAGGCAGGAGAATTGCATAAGCACGAGAGTTGGAGGTTGCGGTGAGCAGTGACACCATAGCACTCTACCCAGGGAGACACAGTGAGATTCTGTCTTAAAAGAAATTTTAAAAAGACGATACCTAGATTATTGTTGTGACATTAGACTTCCATCTTAGACAATTTTCTAAACTAAATTTAACTGAAATATAAATAAAATACTCAATTTTTAGAAATGGCTATAAATGTTTCCATAGTGACTACACACTTTTCTGCTTTCCAGGATATATGGAACATAACTAAATTTTTTTGGGGGGGAGATAGAGGCTTGCTATGTCGCCTTTGGTAGAATACCATGGCATCACAGCTCCCAGTAACCTGAAATTCTTGGGCTTAAGTAATTCTCTTGCCTCAGCCTCCCAAGTAGCTGGGACTACCGGTGCCTGCCACAAAGCTTAGCTATTTTGTTGTTGTTGTTGTTGTCATTGTTGTTTAGGAGGCCTGTGCCGGGTTCAAACCTGCCAGTTGCAGTGTATGTGGCCAGTTCCCTAACTACTGAGCAATGGGCACTGAGCCACCAAATTTTTTTTAATGCATAAAATCTGTATTTAAATCAATTTTTTATTTTTTTTTTAGAGACAGAGTCTCACTTTGTCGCCCTCGGTACAGTGCTATGGTGTCTTAGCTCACAGCAACCTCCAGCTCTTGGGCTTAGTCAATTCTCTTGCCTCAGTCTCCTGAGTAGCTGGAACTACAGATGTCTGCCACAATGCCTGGCTTTTTTTTGTTGCAGTTTGGTTGGGGCTGGGTCTGAACTTGCCACTCTCAGTATATGGGGCTGGCACCCTACTAACTGAGCCACAGATGCAGCCCTTATTTAAATCAACTTTTTAAAAAATTATTTATTCCACAGCACCTGTGGCTCAGTGAGTAGGGCACCAGCCCCATATACTAGAGGTGGTGGGTTCAAACCCAGCCCTGGCCAAAAAAACTGCAAAAAATAAACAAACAAACAAAAAATTATTTATTTATTTATTTGGAGACAGAATATCAAGCTACGGATGGCCCTGGGTCAAGTGCGGTAGCATCACAGCTCACAGCAATCTCCAGCTCCTGGGCTCAAGCAATTCTCCTGCCTCTGCCTCCCAAGTAGCTGGAACTACAGGCACCCACCACAACACCCAGCTATTTTTTGGTTGTAGCTGTCATTATTGTTTGGCAGGCCCAGGGTGGATTCGAACCCTCCAGCTCAGGGATATGTGGCTGGCACCTTAGCCACTTGAGCCACGGCACTTAGTCCAAAGATGGTATTAAAATAGATCCCTTCATAGGGCTTTAGGATCAACCACCCCTTTGAATGCACCAAGCACCAACCTAAATCTCAGAAAATACTCAAATCTCTGCTATTTTAAATAGCTCAGTAAAAACAAGCACTAATACAGGTACATTCTAAGTAATAACAAGAATGACTTAAACATAGCCATATTAAAAAATTACTCGTGTATTAAAAGTAGTATTTTGACTATTTAATAAGGAAAAATGTCCATGATATAGTAAGTGAAAAAAAGCAAACCAAGATATAAAACTGGCTGGGTATGTTAGCTCACAGATGTAATCTGAGTACTTTGGGAGTCTGAGGCATAAGGATTGCTTGAGGTCAGGAGTTTGAGACAAGCCTAATCAACATAGCTAGAGTCCATCTCTACAAAAAATTTTAAAACTTGGCTTGGTGCCTGTAGCTCAGCAGCTAGGGCGCCAGCCATATGCATCAGAGCTGGTGGGTTCAAATACAGCCTGGGCCCGCCAAACAACAATGACAACTACAACCAAAAAATAGCTGAATGTTGTGGTGCGTGCCTGTAGTCCCAGTTACTTGGGAAGCTGAGGCAAGATTGTTTAAGCCCAAGAGTTTGAGGTTGCTATGAGCTGTGACGCCAAGACACTCTACCCATGATGACAGCTTGAGACTCTGTCTCAAAAAAAAAAAAAATTTAAACATTATTCAGGTGTGTTGACATGCTTCTATAGTCCCAGCTACTCCAGGAACTGAGGAAGAAGGACTACTTGAGCCTAGGAGTTTGAGGTTGCAGTGAGCTATGAGGAGGCCGTGCATACCACCTCAGCAACTAAGCCG
The DNA here is from genome assembly GCA_963574355.1 of Loris lydekkerianus. NCBI lineage: Eukaryota > Metazoa > Chordata > Mammalia > Primates > Lorisidae > Loris > Loris lydekkerianus. Next base: position 51,360 of record CAUYPK010020610.1, on the reverse strand, counting down.
CTGTGTCAAAAAAAAAAAAAAAAAGTGTGGGTGGCGCCTGTGGCTCAATGGGTAGGACACTGGCCCCATATACAGAGGATAGTAGGTTCGAACCCAGCCCTGGCCAAACTGCAACAAAAAAATAGTTGGGCGTTGTGTCGGGCACCTGTAGTCCCACCTACTTGGGAGACTGAGGGAAAAGAATTGCCTAAGCCCAGAAGTTGGAGGTTGCTATGAGCTATGACACCACAGCACTCTACTGAGGGCAACAGAGTGAGACTCTGTCAGTGAGTAGGGCGCCAGCCCCATATGCTGAGGGTGGCGGGGTCAAACCCAGCCCTGGCCGAACTTCAACCAAAAAGTAGCCAGGCGTTGTGGTGGGTGCCTGTAGTCCCAGCTGCTCGGGAGGCTGAGGTAGGATAATCGCGGAAGCCCAAGAGCTAGAAGTTGCTGTAAGTCCTGTGACATCATGGCACTCTACTGAGGGTGGTAAAGTGAGACTCTGTCTCTACAAAAAAAAAAAAAAAAAAAAAAAAGTTGTGTCATGTAAGCCCAATTAAAAATGTCATGAGTGTATGTAAAAGATAAAAAGATAGAATAATATAAAAAAGAAAAGAAGATCTAAAAAAGTTAATAGTGACTATCTCTAGGTAGTTATATTATGATATATAATATATATATATATATATTATGATATATATATATATATATATTTTTTTTTTTTTTTTATAATATATATATTTTTATTTTCTTTTTTGCTGTTGTTGAGACAGATTCTCACTCTATGGTCCTAGGTAGAGTTCTGTGGTATCAGCCTAGCTCACAACAATCTCAAACTCCTGGGCTCAAGCCATCTTCCCATCTTTGCCTCCCAGGGTGTTAGGATTATAGGCATGAGCCACCACATCTGGCCTATAGAAGATTTTAATACTGTACTAACTCTTTGTACTAGTCTACATTTTCAATATTCTCAATAATAATCACATAGTCTATGAAGAAAAATTAAAAATCATTAGAGTAACTTCATTTCAAAAACTCAAACTACTCTATGAACTTGAATTATTTATATATATTTTTTAAAGGTGGCACCCGTAGCTCAGTGGGTAGGGCAGTGGCCACCTACACCTAGGCTGGCAGGTTTGAAGCCAGCCCAGGTCAGGTAAAAAAAAAAAACCAGAGACAACTGCAACCAAAAAAAATAGCCGGCCATTGTGGCGGACACCTATAGTTCCACCTACTCAGGAGGCTGAGGCAAGAGAATCACCTAAGCCCGGGAGTTGGAGGTTGCTGTGAGCTGTGACACCATAGCACACCATAGCATAGACATAGTGAGACTCTATCTCAAAAAAAAAACAAAAGTAAATTATTTTGTTAAAAAAACAAACATCAATACGTACATGGGTATAGAGCACTCTAGGAGGATAATGAAGAAGCTGGCAATGGTAGCTGCATCTAAGAAGGGGAACTGCTGACTCAGAAATCTACTTTGTATTCTTTTTGAATTTTGTACCATGTACTTATATTATTTATTAAAAATTAATATACAAATTAGTTTACAGTGAATTCTATTACTGCAAATTTACTCAGTGATCCCCACAGTCAACTGAGAAATGATAAAGTATTAGTCCAATTCAGCAAACAGAAAAAAGAAGTATGAAAAGGATATACAGTAGGTGAATCCTAAAGTAAGAATACATATGGCAAACAAAAATAAAATGGTAGAAATGGCTGCAAATGTATCTGTAGTGACTATACATTTCTCCACCTTCTCAGGGTATATGGAACATAATCTAAGGTTTATATTTCTGAAAGGAACAATTTTCCTTTTAATATAATCAAGAGTACTAAGAAAACCTGTGTTCTAAGCACAGCTCTGTCACCAACAAGCAAATAACCCTAGATGAATACTTGGGATACTTGTGCCTCAGTTTCCTTCTTTGCAAAATTATGGCATAGAATGGAGGTTGCTGTGAGCTGTGATGGCACAGCACTCTAACGAGTGCAATAACATGAGACCCTGTCTCTTAAAAAAAAAAAATCATCTTAAAGAGTAGGGCGCAGGCCCCATATACCAGAGGTGGCGGGTCCAAACTTAACTCCAGCCAAAAAACTGCAAAAAAAAGAAAAGAAAAATTATGGCATGGAACTAGAACATTCCAAGTGTATGCCCTAAAGATCTAAATATTAGTCTGAATATTTCATTCATCCCAGGGCTTAAGTAGACGTTAGGTTCTAGGGCCTTTTCTTGTGCCTTGCCTTTGAAAACAGAAGGAAAAGACATTCAATGATTTAATCAGATGTTGTAAATAATTTTAGGGTTAAAAAAACCAAATACTCCTTAAGTCTTTTTTTTTTTTTTTTTTTTTTTTGTGGAGACAGTCTTACTTTATCGCCCTCAGTAGAGTGCCGTGGCATCACACAGCTCACAGCAACCTCTAACTCCTGAGCTTAGGCAATTCTCTTTCCTCCGCCTACCAAGTAAGCTGGGACTACAGATGCCTGCCACAACAGATGGCTATTTTTTGTTGCAGTTTGGCCGGGGCTGGGTTTGAACCTGCCACCCTTGGTACATAGGGCCGGTGCTTTACCAACTGAGCCACAGGAGCCGCCCTACTCCTTCAGTCTTATTTAGCTGATGATCAGTTTGCAGAGATCCATATATTCCAAGATGAAGGCTGACATTTTATGAAACAATCATGACCAATCAACATTTAAAAGCATCGGAATCACAGCTTCATGACTTGGCCCTCAGATGCCATCAGCCTACCTTCCTAGTTTAAAGATTAAAAAAACTGTGTCTGTCTATTGTCATAGCTACCTAGGGTAAAAGTATCATAAGAAGCCATTTTTAAATTCCAAGATCAGTACTCTTTCTAGCTAAACATTTTAGCTTATTTCCATGAGAAAATTAAACTAGCAACCCACTCTATATTCAGTTTACACTTCTGATGCACATATTAAATTATAAACAAGACAGAAAATAAACTATTACAAACAAAATCTTAAAACATCATCACAAGCTCACTTACAGCACTCAACAGGTATAGAAGCTATCTGTAGAGAAAGGACTTTTCCATTGGGCTGTGGGATGTGTACACGAAACACAAGTCGTACTCTAGTATTCTTTCTGCCAATATCGGTTTCTCCTTTTCGAAGTTCTATATCTGAATTGCGGAGTTTCAAAATACCTGCACAGTCAATACTAAAGAGAAAAATATAAAAATTTAATTTGCTTATTATAGTCTTTAGATCATGGCTCTAAACAAATACATAGATACACATGTACTGTTCATTTGTCAGGGGAAAAACTATACAAAATCATATCAAAGAATAAAGATACGTGTAATTGTTATTCTCTGCTATTTCAATATAGAGCTTAAAAATACTTTTGAAAGATAAAAGTGCAATAGTTGAGTATGGTAGAGTGTAAAGATGACTATTAATAATGCTTCCCTATTGGGCAGTGCCTGTGGCTCAAGGAGTAGGGCGCCGGCCCCATATATCGGAGGTGGCGGGTTCAAACCTCTCTGGCCAAAACTGCAAAAAAAAAAAAAAGAAAAAAAGAAAAAAATGCTTCCCTATATTTGTACTTGCATGCTTCTATTATGATCAAACCATCTCTTGACATTAAGAGATGGAGTATCCCCTCAATGAATCCCCAACAATAAAACAGAGATGGAGTATCTATGTCTACTCTCTTTTAGAGCTAGCCTATGACTTGCTTTGAAAATAGAGCATGTGGTCATGTGACAGTATGCAAATGATGAGGCTAGTACTGAAGAAGACTGGTAACTTCCACATTTGCTCTCATAGCATAATGGAAAGAAAGACCTAGACAATCTCCAAACAATCCAGCCACCCTAGACATCTTGGATATTCAAGCACAGATGAGCTCCCACTGAATCCATCCAGGTACATAAGTTGACCTCAGCCGACACCATGGAAATGGATGAGGTGAACTCAGTCAACCCAAGGAATCACGAAAAATACAGTTATTTATGCCAGTTAATTCTGGGGTGCCAGGACTATATAATTAAAATATAAAGAAAAAGACTTTTAATTCTATATCTGTAACAAAGTCAGAAAAGATTCACTTACAAGACTATAATAAAGTTATCAATAACATATTTAGACTTTTATAATGATGTGTTTATAATAAAAAATGATCCAGGCTGGGCACAGTGGCTCATGCCTGTAATCCTAGCACTCTGGTAAGCCGAGGTGGGTGGATTGCTTGAGCTCACAAGTTCAAGACCAGCCTGAGCAAGAGGGAGACCCCCATCTCTAAAAAATAACCAGACATGGTGGCAGGCACCTGTAGTCCCCAGCTACTTGGGAGGCTTAGGCAAGTTAATCAGTTAAGCTCAGGAGTTTGAAGTTGACGTGAGCTATGACACCATGGCACTCACCTAGGGCAACAAAGTGAAACTCTGTCTCAAAGAAAAAAATGAATAAATAAATAATGATCCATCAGACTAAGCTCCTTGCATTCTTACTGTATATACTCGAGTATAAGCCGAGTTTTTCCGGCACAAACTCGGCTTATACTCGAGTATATACGGTAAGTAATGTACATAAAAGAATGAAGTTTTCCATATAAGTCTAACATTTCATCATCTTCAAAATTTATTACTAAGGATGATTGCTTAACACACTAACATGGTAGAAAACAATAGCAACTATAAAGTATCTTTGTTATTCACATATTGGACAATAAAGCAAGTGGATAATTAATCATGATCAAACCTTCTAGTTTGTTATAAGTTATCTCACTCTGAAGCATTTATTATTAGTTCTTTTACTCTATCAGTAGTTTTGACTCTAATGTTTACTGTAAAGCAGCTATAGAAGTTGCTTTGAAGAACATATTCTAGAACTAGCTCATCAAAATAAGAACTAGTAAAGCACAAGAAAGAATTCCAAAAGGAATTTTTAAGCCACTTAATATTTTCATCTACAGAAAGACACAAAATAAATTTTTTTAAAAAAGGGGGGGGTGGTGCCTGTGGCTCAAAGGAGTAGGGTGCAGGCCCCATATGCTGGAGATAGTGGGTTCAAACACAACCCCAGCCAAAACTGCCCAAAAGGCTCAACACCCATGGCTCAATGAGTAGAGTGCCGGCCATAAACACTGAGGATGGTGGGTTTGAGCCCAGCCTGGGCCTAATAAACAATAATGACAACTATACCCAAAAAATAGCTGGGCGTTATGGGGGATGCCTGTAGTCCCAGCTACTTGGGAAACTAAAGCAAGACAATCGCTTTAGCCCAAGAGTTGGAGGTTGCTGTGAGCTGTGACACCATAGCACTCTACTGAGGGCAGCATAGTGAGACAATGTCTCAAAATAAATAAATGAATGGATGAATAAGGCTCAGTGCCCATAGCACAGTGGTTACAGTGCCACATACACCGAGGCTGATGGGTTCGAACCTGGCCCAGGCCAGCTAAACAACAGTGCCACATACACCGAAGCCGATGGGTTCGAACCTGGCCCAGGCCAGCTAAACAACAATGACAACTGCAACAAAAAATAGCTGGGTGTTGTGGCAGGCACCTATAGTGCCAGCTATTTGGGAGGCTGAGGCAAGAGAATCGCTTAAGCCCAAGAGCTTGAGGTTGCTGTGAGCTGTGATGCCACAGCGCTCTACCAAGGGCAACACAGTGAGACTCTGTCTCAACCAAAAAAATAAACTAAATAAAGAAAGAAATGAAAACAAAAACCCCAAACAACAAAAATCTCATAAGCAACAAAGATAATAAGTATTAAATTCTGTTTAAAACTACAACTATGTATATGTATATATTTTTGAGATTCTCATAAGGAGCATGTAATCTAGATCCCTTGCATATGCAGTTTAAAGAAGGGTTCACACTTCTATGAGAATCTAATGCTGCTGCTTATCTGACAAGAATAAAGCTCACTGATGCAAGCAATGCAGAGCAGCTGTAAATATACATGAAGCTTTGCACACTTACCTTCATGATATGAGTTATGACAACTATAAATTGAGCTTGACTGTGAATATCCTAGAAGCCAATGCAAGTAGCAAATGTTTGTTCAAAGTTTCTATAGATCTCTTGTTGTCTGATAAAGCAAAATCTACCAGGTCATCAAAAACACCAACTTTTTCCCTTTAAGTTGAAAAGACTATGTGCAATGATCAACCTAAGAAAAAGTGTCTTTACCAGTGGTTTTTGCGATTATGACGAGGTATTCATGTGGCTATTTCTTACACTATCCCTCAAACAAAATTAAGAAATCTTAAAATAAGCTTCTGGTGGTTTCCTATTTAAGTTGAATGAAGTGTAATGCTTTCAATATCTGTAGGAATAAATGGAAACATAACCTACAAACTGTTCTCTAGGAATTAATTTTCTGAATTCTCAGAAAACGATAGTTGAAATCTCAATTTTAAATCTCTCTCCATAGCTATCTAATCATTTATCTTATGCTCCTGATGCTATGCGGAAAAACGAGCTCCTAGAGTAAAAGGAAGACCACGTGCATTCTCAGAGGTTATCCGATCTCAGCTTATTTGAAAATGTGTCAAACAGGATGCCTGAAGTCATTACGTTCCTCAAGAAGGAGTTTTGCTCAAGTATCTGAACGAGTACTGGCTGATATTCTGAAGTTCTTTCTATATTACAGAACACAATTTTTTTTTTTTTGCAGTTTTGGCCGGGGCTGGGCTTGAACCCACCACCCCTGGTATATGGGGCCAGCACCCTACTCCTTGAGCCACAGGTGCCACCCACAGAACACAAAAATTTAAGAGTAGAGATTATGAACTGTCCGCCTTTGCCATGAAAGAACTCTGTAATAGCCCCTATATTAAGGATTTTCTGAGCTGGGTTTTCATGAATTGTCTATTTGAACCAAAGTAGGCAAATAAAAGATTTTATTTAAATATATACCCACTTTTCTTGTAGTAAGTAGTTAACAGAGTAAACTATTTCTTGAGGCAATTCTTATTTCATTATAGCAGAACTGAATTACTAGTTTCTGTGTCCTTCAGTGTATAACTGGTTTATCAAAAATGTTATTTGATAGCTGGGGCATTGTGAAGACACCTATAGTCCCAGCTACTCAGGAGGTTGAGGCAAGGGGATCACTAGAGCCCAAGAGCTATGATGCCACAGCACTCTACCCAGACTGACAAAGTAAGACTCTGTCTAAAAAAAAAAACAAAATAAATAAAATTTTATTTAAATATAAATTTAATAATAAATTAGCTAAAGAATAAATCTAATTTTTATTTTATTTATTTATTTTTTTTTTGCAGTTTTTGGCCAGGACTGGGTTTGAACCCGTCACCTCTAGCATATGGGGCCGGTGCCCTACTCCTTTGAGCCACAGGCGCCACCCAAGAATAAATCTAATTTTTATAGACCTATTATTGCAATAGCCTGGGATGGCTGTTATTGCCACTTTAGGAAAGGTATATATAGGCTTGGTGCTTATTGCACAATGGTTACAGCACCAACCACATACACCAAGGATGGTGGGTTCGAACCTGGCCTGGGCCAGCTAAACAACTGCAACAGAAAAATAGCCAGGCGTTGCGGCGGGAGCCTATAGTCCCAGCTGCTTGGGAGGCTGAGGCAAGAGAATTGCTTAAGCCCAAGAGTTTGAAGTTGCTGTGAGCTGTGACACTATAGCACTCTACCGATGGCACACAGACTGTCTCAAAAAAAAAAAAAAAAAAAAAAAAAAACATAGGGCTGGGTATGGTGGCTCATGCCAATAAACCTAGCACTCTGGAAGGCCCAGGCAAGTGGACTGCCTGAGCTCACAGGTGCGAAACCTTGTCTCTAAAAAATAGTCAGGCATTGTGGCAGGCACCTGTAGTCCTAGCTACTTGGAGGCTAAGGCAAAACAATCACTTGAGCCCAAAAGATGGAGGTTGCGGTGAGCTATGACACCATAGCATTCTACTGCAGGTGACAAAGTAAGACTCTGTCTCAAAAAAAAAAAAAAAAAAAAGATAAATGAGATGTAGAAGAGTTTTGGGGTAGATTTTAGGGAATAGCTCTTTTAAGAGGCCCACCTCACATGAAGTTCCCTTTTATTCTTCTTCCCACCCATTTTTCCTTATTATTCCTCTGGAAGAATAATCCCTTCTGGGAATTATTTCTTCTGGTTGTGATAGCTAGAGCTCCAGCTACCATTCTGGATTACAAGGCAATATTGAGGATGGAAATCACATCCTAAAGATGATAGAGAAGAAAAAGCTTGTTTGGGGTCCCAGTGTCTTATGAAGCCAATGTGCTAGCCCTAAAATAGCTATCTGCAAATTTCTTTTATGTAATTTAAAAAACAAGCAAAGATTAAACCTCTTATTTTATTTATTTATTTATTTATTTATTTTTGAGATGGAGTCCCACTTTGTCCCTAGGATTACAGGCATGAGCCACCGTGCCTGCCCTAAACTTCTAGTTGTTAAACCACTACATTTCAGATTTCTGTTATAGGTAACCATAATCCTAAGACACACCTGAACAAAATTCTACTGCATTCTCATTCACAAGCTGGCCACCTCATTTTATTTGGAAATGTGTCAAATGAGATACTTAGAGGTAAAGTCCAAAATTTTCCTAAAGGAAGCTGGATGCAGTGGCTCACACTGTTATCCTAGCACTTTGGGAGAATGAGGGAGTAAAATCACTTTAAGGCCAAGAGTTCAAGACCAGCCTAAGCAATGTAGCGATACCTTTTCTTTACAAAAATAAGAAAAATTAACTGGGCATGGTGGCATATGCCTGTAGTCTCAACTACTTGGGAGACTGTGACAGAAGGATCCCTGGAGCCCAGGAGTTTGGGGTTGCAGTGGGCTATGATGACAAACACTGTACTCAAGCACAGGCAAAAGAGAGAGATTCTGCCTCAAAAGAGAAAAACAAAATTTCCTTAAGGAAACTTAACAATCATAACTACACCGCATCTTTTTATTTATGATCTACTGTATTATATGGTGAGCTACTTAATATTCATATATAGTGTTTTTATCGCTATCACCTAGGATGATGCTTGTGTATGGTCCATTAACATTTATGGAATTGAGTTTTTTTTTCTGGAAATATGCTACCACCCTTAGGGAATGTAAATTTATTTATATGATGTCATTTAGTTAACTGAGAGCAATGCATATTTTAGTTTAATACTTAAAAACATATACTTTTCTGAAAGGTATTTCAGGGAAAAGAAAGAATTGCCCATTTTGCAGTATATATCAAGATACCTGGCTGACATATTATTTTCAGGAAGAAGTGGAATTTCCAGAACTTTTGTGCTGGCAATTATTATCTCTTGGCTTGCAGTAGCAACCGTCTTCCCAGTGATTCGATGCACCTGATAAAATGCATGAGGTCGTAAATATCGATCATCTGCTGTTCCAATAAACATCTGCAGATTTATTGGCTTTTCATTGTAGCCCAGGAGCTAATTAAGAAAAACAAACATAGAAAAAGCACAATTCATTATCCATGCATTTTACAATAAGCTTACAACAGTTAAGTTTATCATATCTGTATCATGTACTATTATTTATTTATTTATTTTAATTTTTTTTGACACAGAGTCTCACTATGTCACCCTGGGTAGAATGCTGTGATGTCACAGCTCACAGCAACCTCAAACTCTTGGGCTTAACTGATTCTCTTGCTTCAGCCTCCCAAGTGGCTGGGAGTACAAACACCCACCACAATGCCTGGCTATTTTTTGTTGTTATTATTGTTGATTAGCTGTCGTGGGCTAGGCTCGAACCCCCCAGCCTCAGTGTATGTGGCTGGCGTTGTAACCACTGTACCACGGGCACCGAGCCTGTGTTATGTGCTATTAATACGTAAAATGTTATTTCAAAAATAATAATAAAGCATGTAAGATAGGAACTCTGGAATATGTTACACAAAGCATGCAGGGTTTTGGTTTTTAGATTTTGGTTTTTAGATTTTAGATTTTAGATTTTAGATCAACAAAAATTTTGCAAGGTCTTCTTTCTTCGCTATCTACAACACAAAAATGCTGATTCTGTACCCTAGGCAACATTAACTCAGACTAGACCTAAAGACTTCGCTATGGGAACAGGCTATTAACATCAGAGGTACCTTTAGTAGACAGTATCTGAAAAATTCTATTTCATATGTTACAAAGTTCGAATTTCAACTCATTTAACATACCCACGCTACTCAGCTTTCCTTGGTACCTACCTTTCACTATTGCTAGGTTAAGGTGATTACTTGGGACTGATGAGACTGACACGGGATGATCAGGAACTGCTGAGGCAAAAATAGCCACCACAGAATGGAGGCAATTAAAAGACATAGACTCTGAAGGTATATACAGATAGCACTTTGGAGGATTTAGAAGAATGAGTGGAACCTATTTGACCCATCTTCCTGCAGATAACAAATATAAACTGAAACAAACATAAAGAATGACTAGAAAGCATGGAGAGTGATAAAAAATAAGCAGATATTGAGAATTTGACACATATAAGAAGGGAATAACACAAGCTGTGTTTTCTGTTTTTATGGTTTTTTAAACTGAGGGAAAACCACAATCTATGCCTTACAGAGGAGCTGAAACTTCCGTAAAAAACCTACAATCTGAATTGAAGGATCCGGAGAACTGAGTATAGAGTCTGAGACAACCACAACCCTCTGAAGAGTAAGAGGTAAATCCCAGAAAGAAAATAGTCAGAGAAGGGGAGCTCCAAACTATACACATTAACTCTGCCCAAACTTTTGGCTAATCTCTGAACCATGATCAAAAAGGACAGACTCCAAGGAGCATAACTAAGGCTAAAACAAATGAAATCAGATTTTAATCACAGAGATAGGTTTTCTAGGTTTCCTCTCCAACTAGCTGTCTGCTTAAACAAAAACAAGCAAATTCAACATTGTTTGGCAGCGAGAGTGTGCATGTGCGTGTGTTTTGTTGAGTTTTAGAATTCTTTAATACTAATCCCTTCTCAGATACATAATTTACAAATATTTTCTCCCATTCTGCATGTTGTTTTTTCATGTTCTCAGTAGTGTCCTCTGATACACAAAAGTTCTTAATTTTGATGAAATCAAATTTGTCTTTTTCCGTTGCCTATGATTTTGGTGTCATTTAGGTGTAATCTTTGCTAAATACACTGAGACAATTTTCCTCAATGTTTTTTTTAAAGAGCTTTATAGTTTTAGCTCTTAAATTTAGGTCTCTGATCCATTTTGAGTCAATTTGTATATATGTTATAGTCCAATTTCATTTTTTGTATGTGGAAGTCCAGTCTTCCTAGTACCATTTGTTGAGAAGACTAGAGTGGAACCTATTTGACCCATCTTCCTGCAGATAACAAATATAAACTGGAACAAACATAAAGAATGACTCTATTAAATGGTCTTGGTACACTTAGTGAAAATTATTTGACCTTACACGTGAGTGCTTATTTCTGGCCTAGCTATTCTATTCCACTGGTCAATCTTTATACCAGGACCATACTGTTTTTTAACTACTGTAGCATTATGGTAAATTTCAAAATTAGGAAGAATGAATTACTCAATTTTGTTTTTCTTTTCCAAGACTGTTTTTTTGGCTATTCAAGGCCCCATGGAATTCCGTATGAATTTGAGAATTTCCTTTTCCATTTCTGCAAAAATGGCTATTAGAATTTTGTATTGAATCTGTAGATACTTTCAGGAGTACAGATCTCTTAAAGATGCTGTCTTCTATTCATGGGATTTTTCAGCTTACAAGTCTTAATACCTCCTCAGTTATATTTATTCCTAAGTATTTAAATGTTTTTGATGCTATTATACATGGAATTACTTATTAATTTCCCCTTTGGACTGTTCATTGCTAGTATATAGAAACTCAACTGATTTGTGTTCATTTTCTATTCTAAACTTTGCCAAATTTGTCTGTTAGTACTATCTTGCAGATGATTTGGGATTTTCTACATATAGAATCATGTCATCTATGAATAGAGATGGTTTTACCTTTTTATTTCCAATTTTTATGCTTTTTATTTATTTTTTTATTGGCTATCACTCTGGCTAGGATAATGTTGAAAAACAGTGGTGAAAAGCATCTTTGTTTTATTCCTGATCTTAGGGGGAAGTTTTCAGTCTTTCACAGAAAATACAGTAAGCCATGTGTTTTTCATACATGTCCTCCTAGATCATTAAGTTCCTTTTTATCCTTAATTTGATGAATATTTGTTTTTTGTTTTTTGCAGCTTTTGGGCGGGGCTGGGTTTGAACCCACCACCTCTGGTATTTGGGGCCAGCGCCCTACTCTTTTGAGCCACAGGCACCATCCTAAATATTTGTTTTTTAAACCATGAAAGGCTGCTGAATTTTGGCAGATGTTTTTCAGTGTCATCTGAGATAACTAGGTTTTTTCTTCTTCATTCTATTTATGTTGCATATTACATAGGTTGATTTTTATATATTGAACCACCCTTGCCTTCCCGGGATAAATCCCATTTGTACGTGATGTATGATTCTTTTAATATGCTATTGGATTTGGTTGGTAATATTTTGTTAAGGATTGTTGCAGCTGTATTCATAAGGAATAGTGGTTTTTAGTTTTCTTATATCTTTGTCTCCACCATTATCCATTTGACTTAAAACAAATTTCATGGTCCAAAAGAAATTCCTCTATCTCTTCAACATATGGAACCCACCTTTTTCTATGAGATAATTTAGCACTTTTTTTTGAGACAGAGTCTCACTATGTCACCCTCGGTAGAGTGCCATGGCATCACAGCTCACAGCAACCTCAAACTCTTGGGCTTAAGCAATTCTCTTGCCTCAGCCTACCAAGTAGCTGGGACTACAGGTGCCCGCCACAACGCCAGACTATTTTTTGTTGCAGTTGTCGTTGTTTTAGCTAGGCCGGGCTGGGTTTGAACCTGCCAGCCTCAGTGTATGTGGATGGCACCATAATCACTGTGCTATGAGTACCATGCTGATAATTTAGCATTTTTTAATCACAGTTTTTCTAAAATGTCTCTTTCTGATAACCCCAACAACTAATCTAAGCCATCTTTAGGTCTGCTATCATTGATTGTTTCTCTCTATAAGGTGGGTCACGTTCTCTCATATGTGAATGTGGTTTATTTATTGTATACCAGACACTTCATATTAAAAGAAAAAAACAAACAAAAAAAAAACCCAAACCGAAAACTCTGTTCAGACTGAAGCAGAAAATAGTTACCTCCAGAAAGGGATATGCTAATATGCTATTTCTTTTGTCAGCACACAGTTTTTAAGCTGTGTCTAGACTTCACTGAATCTTTAGTCTAATTCAGTATAGCACTGGCCTCAAAGGCTTTGAAAGTAAAAAAAATCTCTCTCTTTAGCAGGGTATGAAAATTTTTTTCCCCCATAAACTCAACCAACTGGTAGGGGTGGCCAGATTCCATAGATCTGCCTATGCTTCCCAACCAAGTCTCTACACATTGAAACAGTTAGAAGACCTTTCTCTAATTTACTACCTGATTGCTTGATTTTTTAATCTATGAGGAATTCTTCTCCATGCTCTTTAGTCCTGCTCTTTCATTTCTGAACTTTAGAACATCTCTTTTAGTGTTTTCTCAACCTTTAAGCATTTCTGCCTTTTCGGAACTTTGGCGTCTCTTAAGAGTGTCTTGGAGAGATTTCTCTCAACTCTCCTGATTTAGTTATATATTCAAAGATTAACTCCCTCAGGGAAGACTACTGAATCTAAAATATTACATCGCTGTCTCTTTATGCTACTGCATTATTTTTTATAATTACTATCATCAAAATTGTGTTATAAACTATTTATTAACCATCTATTTTAGTACCATACAAGCCCCAAACAGGCAGAAAGTATCTTGTTCACCACTGTATCCCAGATTCTTCCTTTTATTGAGGATTCTTCCTTTTATTACGGAAATAGTCATATTGAAATGTTACTGCTTCAGCCAATATTATAGAGGTGAAACTAACATAAGGACTAAAGTGAAATATACTAAATTTTAAGGAATTACTGAAACAAAAATCAATTAAGGCCCTATGAAGGAGATAAAGGCTAGAATCATGGAAATCAGCTAAGAGCCTGAAGCACTAAAATTGTGTATACTGAGAGTTTAAACTAGAGTGGAGGTAAGAACATAAACAGAAAATAGGAAGGGGAAATGATGACTGGAATAAATCTTTCCTATGAAGCCCTGAAGAGATTTTTTTATTTTTTTTTTTTAAGACAGAGTTTCAAAGCTGTCATCCTGGGTAGAATGCCGTGGTGTCATAGCTCACAGCAACCTCAAATTCCTCGGCTTGAGCCATCCTCCTGCCTCAGTTTTTATATTTTTAGTAGAGACGGGATCTCGCTTTTGTTCAGGCTGGTCTCGAACTCTTGAGCTCAAACAATCCTTGAAGCTTGGCCTCCCAGAATGCTAGAATTATAGGGTAAGCCACCGTGCTCGGCCAAGAGATTCTTTTGTTTTCCAACTGACTACATATAGAATAACAGAGAGCCAAAGAACTCAGAAGTTCTGAGCTTCAGTATCCAGGAGAATGGTGGTATCAATAGCAAAAAAAAAAAAGAAACTGATTTAGAAGAGGTGTACAGAAGAATGGCTTTTATTAAAAAATGAAAAAACAATGGATGCTGGTGAGGATGCAGAGAGAAAGGAACATTTAAACACTGCTAGTGAGACTTCGAATTAATACAACCTCAATGGAAAACAATATGGAGATTTCTCAAAGAAAAAGACATAGATTTACCATAGCAATCCCACTACTGGGTATCTACCCAAAGGGAACAAAATTTTTTTCTTTCTTTCTTTCTTTTTTTTTTTTTTTTTTGAGACAGAGTCTCACTCTGTTGCCTAGGCTATAGTGCCAAGGCCTGGTCAGCCGAGATCATAGCAATATCAAACTCCTGGACTCAAGCAATCTTCTTGCTTCATCCTCCAAAGTAGCTGGAACTATAGGTGCCTAGCACCACACATAGCTGTTTTCTATTTTTAGTACAGATGGAGGTCTCAGTCTTGCTCAGGCTGGTCTTGAACTCTACAGCTCAAGAGATTCTCCTGGCTCAACCTCCCAGATAGCTAGGATAACAGATTTGAGTATGACTGAGAAGTCATTTAAAGACATCTGGACTCAAATATTTATGGCAACACAATTAACAATCACAAAGATGTGGATTCAACCTAAGTGCCCATCAATTCATGAGCAGATTAAGAAAATGTGGTATATATACACCATGGAGTACTACTCAGCCATAAAAAGAAAAGAAATAACATCTTTTGAAGGGCCAGGCGCAGAGGCTCATGCCTATAATCCCAGCACTTGGGAGGCCAAGGTGGGTGGATCACCTGAGCTCACAGGTTTGAGATCAGCCTGAGCCAAAGCAAGACCTCATCTTGAAAAATAGTCGGGCATTATAGCGGGCATCTAGAGTTCCAACTACTTGGGAAGCTGAAGCAAGAGGATCACTTAAGCCCAGGAGTTTGAGGGTTGCTGTGAGCTACAACACCATAGCACTCTACCAACTGTGACAAAGTGAGACTCTGTCTCCAGAAAAAGTCTTTTGCAGCAACATGGAGACCATTATTCCAAGTGAAGTATCTCAGGAATGGAAAAACAAACAAACACCACATATATTTTCAAATAACTGGGATCTAATTGATGGGCACACATAAGCTCAAAGAGATGTAAATGTCATAGGAAATCAAGAAGGGAAGAGGGGAAAAAGGAGTAAAAATCTACCTATTGGGTATAATGAACACTAATCAGGTGATGGCAATACTAAAAAAAAAAAAAAAAACCTTTAAGCATTATAAAATGTATCTATGCAACAAAAACATTTATATCTCTTTAGTATTTTGAAATAAAAAATAATGAATGAATGAATGAAAGAAAAAAAGAAAGCAAGAAAGGGAGAGAGGGAGACTGGGCATCTGAAAACTGGCACTTCTAAGAAAGAAATTTGTCAAACTCTACAATTAAAATTTAAAATTTATATCAATGTATATTGATATAAATATAAAGACATATATAAAGAACATATATATTGATATAAATATAAAGATATATAAAGAAACAGAAAAGTAATGTCACATCATATTCAAAGTAATAGTGAGACGTTAACATTCAAATGTTAGACAAGTTAAGATGCATATGCTTTTAGCCTAGCCATAGCATTACTTCACAATAAACAAAATACTTTGTGTCTATCTAATTTGATAAGAAGATAATACAGTCCACAGTGTCACAAAAGAATGACACTTGTTATCTACTTCCTTTTTCTGGACAGGATGAGCATATATCTATTATATAAAAACAAAAAAAGTCAGCCAGGCATGGCTGCTCATGCCTGTAATCCTAGCACTCTAGGAGGCGAGGCAGGTGGACTACCTAAGCTTATAGGTTCGAGACCAGCCTGAACAAGAGCCAGACCCCCATCTCTAAAAATAGCCAGGCACTGTGTCCCAGCTACTCAGAAGGCTGAGGCAACATTTCCTTTTTCATACAAACTTTGATTGGCTACAGTTAATAGCTGCCTTTTATACATATATTTTCATCAAAAGAAATCTAAGTGGTCTTTTATACTAGGCTTAGGTTTAGTAGCACATAATAAAAATCCAAGGAAACAGTAACTTTAAAATGTTAAAAGCATAGTTTACTTCTCCGTATCTACAGGTCTTTTCTGTTGGATCAGTGAGTTTGTCTAAAGTAAATTTGGCAGTCTTCTATCTAAAGAGCATAAACCTATTGTAAGCATTGTAGGAATTAAGAAGAGAGGTCAGAGATTTCACTTCTGAGTTCAGAATGGAGACTTTTATTATGCCTCACCTTCTACCCCTATCCCATTCTAAGAAAAGACCATTAAGCCTTGCCTTTAGCTCTTCCAGTATCTAAAATCTGTACTTCATTCTCTATAAAACTAGTGAATCACCAGAATTCTCTTAGGGTAAGACAGGGGTTATCTCTTGGGTATACCACAAAACAAAGAAAAATAAGGAAATTTAACTGCTTCTTTAAAAATTTTTATCCAACCCTTCCATCTCATATCCTACTTTCAGAGATACCCAGTGTCTCAAATTCCTGAGACTTTCCACGGTTCTTAGATGTAAAATGACTTACTGGCTTTTTCTCCTCATTCAGCAGGCTTAAGTTGTGGCTATCTTACATACATTTAACCGAAAAGTGAAGTTTTCTGTAAATATTTTAGTATTCATATAGTCAAGAAATGTATCAATATTTTCATTTGTGATTTTTTTTACATGTTTTAGAGTAAACTAATATATTTTAAAGGTTTAATTAAATGCAAACTATTTTATAAAAATATCAAATGCCTGGGTGGCTCACGTGGCTCAGTGGGTAGGGTGCCGGCCCCATATACTGAGGGTGGCGTATTCGAACCCGGTCCCGGCTAGCTGAAACATCAGTGGCAACTGCAACAAAAAATAGCCAGGCGTTGTGGCAGGCTCCTATAGTCCCAGCTACTCGGGAGGCTGAGGCAAGAGACTCACTTAAGCCCAAGAGTTTGAGGTTGTTGTGAGCTGTGATGCCATAGCACTCTACCCAGGGCAACAGCTTGAGACTCTGTCTCAAAAAATAATAATAATAAATAAAATAAATAATAATAAATAAAAAATAAAATGCCAGCATGCTCACAATAACAAAAATGAGGCCTAAAAATTTAAAAAAGAAATTGGGCCTATAGTTCCAGCTACTTGGGAGCCTAAGGCAAGAAAATTGCTTAAGCCCAAGAGTTTGAGGTTGCTATGAGCTGTGATGCCATGGCACTCTATCGAGGGCAACACAGTGAGACAATGTCCCCCCCCCCAAAAAAAAAAACAAATTGATGAGGGAACTTCCACGAACTTTTTTTTTTTTTTTTGAGACAAGGGTCTCACTTTGTCATCCTCAGTAGAGTGGCCTAGCATCATAGCTCACAGCAATCTCAAACTCTTGGGCTCAAGAGATTCCCTTGCCTCAGCCTCCCCAGTAGCGAGGACTACGGGCACCTGCCAAAAGGCCCAGCTATTTTTAGAGGCGGGGTCTCACCTCGGCATCACAGCTCACAGCAACCTCAAACTCTTGGGCTTAAGCGATTCTTTTGCTTCAGCCTCCCAAGTAGCTGGGACAACAGGCGCCAGCTAAACGCCCAGCTATTTTTTTTTTTTTTTTGTAGTTGTTGTTGTTGTTTAGCAGTCCCGGACTGAATTCGAATCCACTAGCCCTTGGTGCCCTAACTACTGAGCTACAGGTGCTGAACCTGCTCACAAACTCTTGACTATTAAATAATTAGCTATGCCATTCTGTTTATACAAGGTGCTCTATTTATAGGGGTTCTCAACCTGTGGGTCTCAACCTACAGAACTATATTAAATGGGCTGGCATTAGGAAGGTTGAGAACCACTGCTCTATTATGTCTAATACTAGACTGAACAAATTATTCTATAATAGTTTATCTAGTAGAGGAGGTAAAAACTTTTATGATTTGCCTTCAAGTCCATCTTGTTATCTCCAGACCCCAGTATAGTCCCTAGCCATATTACAGACATTCGATCATTGTTGAATGAATGTTGGAATAAAAGTATAATTCGGTGAAGCACAGTAATGCATAAAGTTAGTCAATATATTATTTAAAATGGAACTGTGGACAATAAGTAGGTAAAATGGGGTAGGGGTGGAAAGTGAGGAAAATGAAAGTCTTCATATTGAACATTGAGACCTCTGACCTCTCTTCTTCATTTCTACCATGCTTGTAATAGGCGTATGTTCTTTATACAGAAGACTGGTGGATTTACTTTAGACAAACTCACGATCAAATGAGGTAGTTAAATCTATAATAGAAAATACAAACTGGGCATGGTGGTGTGCACCTGTAATCCCAGCTACTCAGGGAGCTGAGGAAGGAGGATTGCATTACCTCAGGAGTTTGAGGCTGCAAAGAACTATGATTGCACCACCCCCAAATCAGGAAAAAGGAAAGCAAGAAGAAAAGAAGAAAGTAAGGAAAGAAAGTAGGAAATAAAGAAAATATCAATTAAAAATTGTATTGCTACCTATTACATTAACCAAACATTACATAATGTACTGGTAAGTTCTATATACCAAAGATTCCTTGTCTTATTAGATGACTCACATTTTTATCAGCTTGGCAAAGATACAAGCCACCTGTCCTTTATACTTTGATAAAATAAAATGGACTTGGGGAAAGTAACCATGCACATAGATTTCAAAGGGAATATATGTCATAACATATTTCAGCCAACATCTGCTCCAAATATATGTAATTCTAAGAAAAACAGGGCTTCTCTTTTGCATCTCAAGGATTTTAAAGGAATAGCAAATAACCTAATTAAACTACCATCCCATCTCCTTTCCAGAGGAGCATTTAGGTTACAGGCAATAAACAAATTTTTACTGCTGCTGCTAATATTTTCTAAAAACTTCCATCTAGTACCAGTATCCTTCTCTTCAGGCCACCCTCTGCTTTATAGAAGAAAGTAAGCCAAGTTGTTTGTTATGTTTCTATATGGCTTCCATAGCAAAGTTCTGTGTCTGCTTAATTTAACTAAAGCTGGAGGGTTAAAACCTGAAGGTGATTACAGGACAGACTACAACAGTTTTAGTAAAAGGAGTTCTATTAAATTATTTGGGGAAAGGGGATCTGAATATATTAGAAATACATGATGGTCCCATCTTGGTTGTTCACATCCATAATTCCAACATTTTGAGAAGCTAAGGCAGGAGGACTGCTTGATACCAGGAATTCAAGACCAGGCTGAGAAAAAATAAGCTGGGCATGTTGGCGTCACAGCTCACAGCAACCTCAAACTCTTGGGCTTAAGCGATTCTCTTGCTTTAGCCGAGGAGTCACAGTTCATAGCAACCTCAAACTCTTGGGCTCAAATGATTCTCTTGTCTCAGCCTCCCAAGTAGCTGAGACTTCACAATGTCCGGCTATTTTTTTGTTGCAGTTGTCATTGTTGTTTAGCAGGCCTGGGATGGGCTGAAACCCGCCAGCTTTGGTATATGTGGCCAGCGCCCTACTCAGAGTTATAGGCACCGAGCTGTATTTTTATTATTATTATTATTTTTTATTGTTTGGGATTCATTGAGGGCACAAAGAATTAGGTTACACTGATTACATTTGTTAAAGTTCCTCTAATACTTGTGTCCCACCCCCCAAGAGGTGTGCCATACACTGTGACCCCATCCCCCTCCCTTCTCCCCACAACCTCATTCCCCTACCCCACCCCTTGTATTAGCTCATCTACTGTGTAAAACTTTAAACAGTCTCATAAAAAGGGATTTGAAAAACTGGTACATATACATGCTACAGTTAAGTATACCTAATCTGAAATCCGAAATGCTCCAAAATCTGAAATCTTTTGAGCACCAACAGATGGTTAAAGCCAATCCTCATTGTAGCACTTTGAATTTCAAATTTTCAGATTAGGAATGCTCAACTAGTGAGTATTATAGATATATTCCAAAATTTAAAAAAAATCCTCAAAAGAAAAAATCAAAACTCCTAGACAATTCTGGTCTCAAGCATTTTGGATACTCAACCTGTAATAGGCCCATGTACCCTGCACTTAGCTTCCTCCAACTATAATATGATATATACATATTGAACTATAGTACAGTATCAAAACCAAATCACTGACATTCGTTTAATACTGTTAGACTACAGTGGTTATTCAGTTTTCTTTTTTTCTTTTTTTTTTTTGAGACAGAGCCTCAAGCTGTCACCCTGGGTAGAGTACTGTGGCATCACAGCTTACAGGGACCTCCAACTCCTGGGCTCAAATGATTCTCCTGCCTCCGCCTCCCAAGTAGCTGGGACTACAGGCGCCCACCCCCACAACACCTGGCTATTTTTTTTTTTGCAGCCATCATTGTTGTTTGGCGGGCCCAAGCTGGTTTCGAACCTGCCAGCTCACATATGTGGCTGGCGCCTCAGCCGCTTAAGCCATAGGCACCGAGCCAATTTTCTTTTCTTTTCTTTTCCTTTTTTTTTTTTTTTTTTGAGACCGAGCCTCATTTTGTCTCATCCTGGTAGAGTGCCATGGTGTTATAGCTCACAGTAACCTCAGACTCTTGGGCTCAAGCGATTCTCTTGCCTCAGCCTCCCAAATAGCTGGCACTATAGGCATCCACCACAATGCCTGGCTATTTATTTTTAAAGACAGGGTCTCGTTCTTACTCAGGGTTGTCTTGAACCTGTAAGCTCAGATGATCTGCCTGCCTCAGCCTCCCAGAGTGCTAGGATTACAGGTGTGAGCCACCAAGCCTGGCCTAAGTTTTCACTACTTTTTATATGCATTTGTGTGTGTGTGTGTGTGTGAATAGTTCTATGTAATTATATCCCATGTATAGATTCAAGTAATACTCCCACAGTCAAGATGCAAACAAACTGTTTTAAACTACCCCTTTTATGGCACCAGTCAACCCATCCCTGTTTCCTAGCAACTCCCAATCTAGTCTCCATTTATATAGTTTTGTCATTTTGAGAATGTTATATAAATACAATCATACGGTATGTAATCCTTTGATATTGACCTTTTATCCTCCAGCATAATTCCATGGACAATCATTCAAGCTACTGCATGTGTTGATAGTTTGTTCCTTTTTATTGCTGACTGGTAGTGCATTTTATTTATTTATTTATTTTTGAGACAGAGTCTCAAGCTGTCACCCTCAGTAGAGTGCTGTGTGATCACAGCTCATGGCAACCTCAAACTCTTGGCTCAGGTAATTCTCTTGCCTCAGCCTCCCAAGTAGCTGGGACTACAGGCGCCCACCACAACGCCTGGCTATTTTTTGTTGCTGTTGTCAATGTTGGTTAGCTGGCCCAGCTGGGTTTCTAACCCGCCAACTTCGGTGTATATGCCTGGTGCCATAACCGCTGTGCTAGAGGCACCAAGCTTAGTAGTGCATTTTATGAATATACTAGAGTTTATTCATCCATTTGGTTTGTTTCTAATTATAGGCTAATAGAAAGAAATCTGTTATAAACATTAATATACATAGGTTATTGTCCTAACAAGTTTTAATTTTTCTGTGATAAATGCCCAAGACTAGGATTTGTGGGTTGTATGGGAAACACAAGTTTAGTTTATTAAGAGCACCAACATGATGGTGTTGGTGCTTGGGCGTGGGCTTGACTTGGTGGCTCACTTGGGCTTGTACTCCCAGCATTTAAGAGGCTGAGATGGGAAGAGTACCTGAGGCCAGAAGTTCAAGACCAGTTTAGGCAATAGAGCAAGACTGTCTTTAGAAAAAAGATAAATTTACTGGTGCATGCCTATACTCTCAGCTACTTGGGTGCTAAGGCAGGAGTATCACTAGAGCCCAACTTCAAGGCTGCAGTGAGCTGCGACTGTGCCACAGCAGTCTAGCCTGAACAACAGAGCCAGACCCCATCTCTTGAAAGAAAGTAAGAAAAAAAGAACCTAGAGTGGCTTTACCATTTTACATTCCTACTATCACTTTATGAAGCATCCAATTTCTTTGCATCCTCGCTAGCATTTAGTATTTTCAGTATTTTTAATTCCACCTATTCTAGATAACATAGTGCTGTTATCATTGTGGTTTTAATTTGCATTTCCCTAATGGCTAATAATGTAGAAAATCTTTTCACATCTTTATTTGCCAACTTACCTACTTCTTGGTGAAATCTCTGCTCATGTCTCTGAAATATTTTCTAATTAAATATCTTTATTGTTGAGTTGAAAGTTCATTATATACTCTAGATATAAGACTTTTGATGGATATATGGTTTACAAATGTTTTCTCTCCATATAGCCTCTCTTTTCATTCTTTAAAAAGGAATTTTCACAGAGATAAAGTTTTTAATTTTGATGAAATCCAATTTATCAATTTTTTCTTTTTGGTATGGATCACTTGAGCCCAGAATGTGTAGTGACCTATGATTAGGCCACTACATTTCAGCTTGGGCAACAAAGTCAGAAACCATCTCTTTTTAAAAAAAAAAGAACATTCTAAGCAGGAGTGGTGGCTTACTCATGTCAGTAATGCTAGCACTTTGGGAGGCTGAGACAGGTAGATTGCTTGAGCTTAGGAGTTTAAGACCAGACTGAGCAAGAGCCAGACCTTGTCTCTACTGGAAAAAAAAAAGAAAAAGAAAAAAGAAAAGAAAAATTAGCCAGGCATTGTAGCTGGCCCTTGTAGTCCCAGTTACTTGGGAGATAAGAGGATAGCCAGACCCTAAGAGTTTGAAGTTGCTGTGAGCTATGATGCCATAGTAATCTACCCCAGGTGACAGAGACCCTGTCTCAAAAAAATAAAAATAAAAATTTCAGATAACTCCTAGAATACTAGTACTTTTTAGACAAACAAAATCAAATTCTGCTGCTGTATGTCTTGTAATTCATTAATATGTCATAGACTCTCTGTCTTATTAGCTTCTAAACTAGCATCACCCTAAAAAGGTTCTGCAGTGGCTGGTGTTGGTGGCGCATGCCTGTAATCCTAGCACTATGGGAGGCCAAGCAGATGAACTGCTTGAACTCAGGAGTTCAAGACCAGCCAAGGCAAGAGTAAGAACCTGTCTCTACCAAAAATGGTAAAATTAGCTAGGGATCGTAGTAGGCACCAGTAGTTCCAGCTATTCAGGAGGCTGAGGCAAACGGATTGCTTGAGCCCAAGAGTTTGAGATTGCTGTGAACTATGATAATGCCACAGCACTCTACTCAGGATAACAATGAGTCTCAAAAAAAAAAACCATAATAAATAAATATATAAATATATATATATATATATATATATATATATATATATATATATATATTCTGCAGTGATAAAAATATTCTGTACATGAATTTTAAGAAACTTAGTGATCCATTTTGCATTAATTTTTGCATAAGATATAAGGTTTAGGCCTTTATTTTCTTGCTGAAAATAAAAAACAAAAAAAAAATTGCTCTGGCATCACTTGTTGAAAAAACATAGCCACTGCCTTGAAATGTTGTCAATGTAACGGAAGAACTGTTTCTTAACTTTAGTTAATTTAATTGTAACTAACTATAGGTCTCTCTATCATTACTTTTATGAGGGATCCACTTCCAACTCTGTTTGGAAGTGGTGAGTTTACAGGAAAGAATGGAGGGAAAGGAATAGAGGAAGGGAGGGAGAGAGGAAGGAATAGTACCTATATACTCAAGTAACTCGGCTTATACTCGAGTATATACGGTAAATGTAAATAGCTATAGCTATATATGGCTAGTTGCCTCTAGATGTCACTTCTGAACAGTGCAGTTCTAAATCTTTCCCTTTGATTAATACTTTTTCCCTGGATGTTTGCTTACTAAATAGGTAGAAATTTTCCTTGAATAACAAGCCTCCTACTCAATGAACACAGTAGATGGGGGGTAAGGTAGGGGAATGAGGTATGGGGGAGAGGGAAGGAAAGGGGGACATGGTGTATGGCACACCTTTTGGGGGCAGGACGCAAGTATAAGAGGGACTTTATCTAACAAACACAATCAGTGTAACCTAGTTCTTTGTGCCCTCAATGAATCCCAAACAATAAAAAAAAAAGAGCCCCCATTCAACCTCCTCATTTGAATTTCAGGTTCATATCTGCTCTCATAGAGCTCTGCTCTCCTCCATTAAACCTTTATCATTCTTCTTAATCAAGTATCACAAGAATGAAAAAACAAGTATCCAAGGTAATCAATTTTATATGAAGCCAGTAAATGATCTAACACAACCCCTAATAGGAGGAAAACTTAATTTTATTCGAGCTGGGGGGAGGAAGAACAAGGGAGGGAGTAGAGGACAGGGGAGTATTGGTTTCTGAAATATGCATTCCAGGAACTCTTTGTCTCTCAGTAGATAAGTATATTTGGAACTTTTTTTTTTTTTGAGACAGAGTCTCAGTCACTTTCAGTGGAATACCATGGTGTCATAGCTCATGGCAACTTCAAACTTTTGGGCTCAAGCAATCCTCTTGCCTCAGCCTCCCAAGTAGCTGGGACTATAGGCATCTGCCATAAAGCCTGGCTCACTCTTGGTTAGGCTTGGTCTCGAACTCCTGAACTCAAGTGATCCACCGGCTGAGGCCTCCCAGAGTGCTAGGATTACAGGAATGAGCACCACGCCCAGCATTAGAATAGTTGTAATTATCCACTGCAGAACACAAGTAAGATCCCTCTAACTGGCGTTGAAGTACCCTTACACTTTTCATTTTGACATATCACTAGCCCATAAATCTGTAACTCCTTCACATTTCAGTAATAACCCTAGCTGAATTCTAGGATGCCAATGTAGAATATCTTACTCTGATATATACTTTTCATCAGGGTTCATAGAGAATTGATCAAACAGCTCCAAAAGCCTAAGTAATAATATTAGCTAACTTATACTGAGCATTTACTATGTGCAAGGCACTATGTCATGTTTTCTTACAATGTTTCATTTAATACTCACAACAGGTCTTAGGTAGATATTATTATCCTAATTTTATGAAGAAAGGAATCAAGGTAAAGTTCTTGCCAAAATTAATCTCTATCACATCACATCCTATTTCTAATATAGCACTTAATACTTAATATTTGTTTTATTTGATTACTTAATCATTGTCTCTTATCATTATAACATAAGAAAGGCACAGGCCTTGTCTATCTTGTTCATCTCTGGATCCTCATTATCTGCAATATTGTCTATAACGTAGTGAGCAATCAAAAAATACTTATCGAATGAGCAAAGATGGATGAATAAATTAAAGCAATGAATGAGTCAATAAAAGGTCTAAAAAGGTTAAGTTACTTGGCCAAAGATACAGTTAAGCCCAGGATCCAAACCCAAACAGTTTAGTTCCAGGCCCATATTAGTAGTTAATAGCCAGTAATAAATCTTGAATGTAATAAAAACCAATACCATGTAGCAGATGTGGCAGAGAAGGTAAACTGAGCAACAAAGTCTTATATACAGAGTTCTAAACCATACTATGGAGTTTTTACTGAGGAAAGTCTGACCAGCCAAGGACTAGTTTTCTGATTCTTTTGTATATCTGACTACCTCTGGCCAAAAAAAAAATGTTTAGGTGGTGATAACTGGTAGTAATTTCTAGGTTAATAAATAAGCAATGTTGAGCATTTTTGCATTATTGGCCATTGTAGTCTTCTCTTGAGAAACGTCTATTCAGACCCTCTGCCCATTTTTTTAACTAGATTATCGGTTTACTTGCTGTTGAGTACTTTGTACATTCTGAAAATCGTCCTTTATTAGATGACTTGAAAGTATTTTTTTTCTCATCTACACATTTTGTCTTTTCATTCTGTTGATTGTTTTCTTTGCCATGCAGTCTTTTTAGTTTGATGTAATCCCGTTTGTACAGGCAACAAAATATAGTCTTACACATA
The DNA here is from genome assembly GCA_963574355.1 of Loris lydekkerianus. Lineage (NCBI taxonomy): Eukaryota > Metazoa > Chordata > Mammalia > Primates > Lorisidae > Loris > Loris lydekkerianus. Next base: position 25,011 of record CAUYPK010020610.1, on the reverse strand, counting down.
AAAATCTTGGCTTAGACCCATGTCATGAAGGTTTTTCCCTATGTTTTCCTCTAGAAGTTTTATAGTTCCAGGTCTTACATTTAATTCTTTGATCGACTTTAAGTTGATTTTTATATATGATAAGAGATATAGGTCTAGTTTCCCTCCTCTACACCTGGATGTACAGTTTTCCTAGCAAAATTTTTTTTTCTTTTTGGAGACAGTTTTATTTTGTCACCCTCAGTAGAATGCCATGGCATCACAGCCCACAGCAACCTCTGAGGCTCAAGTGATCCTCTTGCTTCAGCCTCCCAGTAGCTGGGGCCATAGGCACCAGCCACAACGTCCAGCTATTTTTTAGAAACAAAGTCTCACTGTTGCTCAGGTGATCCACCCACCTCAGCCTCCGAAAGTTTTCCTAGCACAATTTACGAGAGAAGGTGTCCTTTCCCCCAATGCATGTTCTTGAAACTATAGCTGAAAATCAGCCAGCTCTAAGTAAGAATTTATTACTGTGTTCTTTATTCTGTTCCACTGGTTTATGTGTCTATTTACATAAAAATATTATAATATTTTGGTTACTATCCATTTGTAGTATATTTTGTTTTGGGTTTTTTTTTTTGTGTGTGTGTGTGTGCATGACTCAAGCTGTCACTTTGGGTAGAGTGCCATGGCATCAAAGGTCACAGAAATCTCCAATCTTGGGCTGAAACAATCCTCCTGCCTCATTTTTCTATTTTTAGTAGAGATGGGGTCTCACTTTTGCTCAGGCTGGTCTCAAACTCACGAGCTCAGGCAATTCACCTGCCTTGGTCTCCCCGAGTGCTAGGATTACAGGCATGAGGCAGTGCGCCTGGCCACTTTATAGTATATTTTGAAGGAAGATAGTATGATATCTCTAGCTTTGTTCTTTTCACTCAGTAATGCTTTGGCTATTCATAGGGTCTTTGGGGGTTCCATTTTAGGACTGCTTTTTCTATTTCTATGAAGAATGTCATTAGTTATTTTAATAGGAATTGCACTAGAATCTGTAGAATGCTTTGGGTAGTGTGGTATTATGAGATACATACACACACACACACACACACACACACACACACACAGAAACACATATGAAGGTTTTCCAACTATTGTTCCTGGTGAATAACTCCCAAAGCCCTTGTTACAATCTTTTGTTACTATGTTTGGTATGTTAGGTCTCAGGGGCAGGCCTCAAGAAACAGAATCTCTCTAACCTTCTCCTGCCCTCCTTTCACCTACACCAAAGGCAGGACTTCCCCCTGCCTCTCTAATCTTGGGTCAAGAGATCCTCATTCCAAAGAGCATCCTATCCATATCCTGGAGGAAGGAATACTGACATACTGAAGCCTCCATCAATACCTAAGAGGACTAGGCAGACAGAAATGTAAATAAGAAACCATCCACACAGCAAGAGGATGGTGCAACCCAACTCCAGGGAGACAGAAGCTCCTGGTCTCAGGACCTTTCCAGATCTCACCCTATATATCTCTCCATCTATTTATTTGCATCCTTTAAAATATCCTTTGAAATAAAACAGTAAATATGTTTCCCTGAGTTCAGTGAGCCACTCTACCAAATTAATTGAACCTAAAGAGGGAATTATGGGAACCCCAACTTGAAGGCGTTTCAGGGATCAGTTCTACTTTCTGTTTGACATGACCTCCTCTCTCAGGTACTGCTTATTTGTTTCTTTTCTTTTCTTTTTTTCTTTTTTGAGACAGAGTCTCAATTTGTCGCCCTCAGTAGAATGCCATGGCCTTCTAGCTCATAGCAACCTCAAACTCTTGAGCTTAACCGATTTTCTTGCCTCAGCCTCCCAGGTAGCTGGGACTCCAGGTGCCCACCACAATGCCCAGCTATTTAGTTGTCATTGTTATTTAGCAGGCCTGGGCTGGGTTCAAACCTGCCAGCCCTGGTGTATATGGCCGGTGCCCTAGCCACTAAGCTACAGGCGCCGAGCCTGCTTATTTGTTTCTTGATATTAGAAAAACAAAGAGCATTTAGATAGATAGTGGAATAAAATAGTATCACAATCTTCTTCCCGCAATACCTAAACAAAATAAATAAAATGGATGTGTGTGTGGGGTGAGGAAACAGTAAAAAATCTGTTAACAACCAAACAAGCAAAGAACTACCTTCATCTATAAACTTCAACAAGTGATAGTAGAGGATGGGAGGGTAGAGTCAAGTGAGGAATATGAAACAGAAGAAATTCTGATTTAGTATAGCAAAGCTGCTAACCACAATGAATCTTCATCCAGTAAGAACAGCAATAAGTCAAGAAAAAACCCTCAATAATAAAAGATCCCTTACAGCCAAGTGATTTTCAATAAAGGCATCAAGGAATACACAATGAGGAAAGCATATCCTGTTTGATAAATGGTGTGGTCGTATGCAATTGTTTCACTTTAAAAATTAAAAATAAGAAAATAAATAAATGGGAAAACTAGATATCCACATGCAGAAGAATTAAATTAAGAGATTTATTTCACACTACATACAAAAATCAACTGGAAATAAATTAAAGATTTGCCAGGCACAGTGGCTCATGCCTGTAATCCTAGCACTTGGGAGGCCAAGGCAAGTGGATTGCCTGAGCTCATGGTTTCGAGACCAGCCTGAGCCACAGAGAGACCTCATCACAAAAAAATAGTCAGGTGTTGTGGCAGGTGCCAGTAGTCCCAACTACTCGGGAGGCAGAGGCAAGAGAATTGCTTGAACCTAAGAGTTTGAGGTTGCTCTGAGCTATGATACCACGGCATTCTACCAAGGGTGAGACTGTCTGAAAAATAAATAAATTAATTAATTATTTAAATGTAAGATCCATAATTATTAATCTACTATCAGAAAATATAGGGGACACTCCATAACATCTCTTGAATAATAATCCCAAAAGCACAGATAACAAAAGCAAAAACATACAAATGGTATTATATCAAACCAAAAAGCTTCTGTACAGCAAAGCAAACAATTAACAGAGTGAAGAGACAATCTACAAAATGGGAGAAAATTTGCAAACTTTATCTCTGATAAGGGGTTGATATCAAAAAAACATAAGAAACTCAATCAATGTGGTACATATTTAGAAGAAAAAAATAAGAAACTCAATTCAACAAGAAGAAACAAATAACTCAAATAAAAACTTGGAACAGGAGGTCTAGGCACAGTGGCTCATTCCTATAATCCTAGCCCTTTGGGAGGCTGAGCATTGTGAGATTTTTGTCTTTACAAAAAAATTAGCAGGGCATAGTGGTGTGTACCTGTAGTCCTGAGCCAGGAGGATCACTTGAGCCCAAGAGTTTGAGGTTGCAGTGAGCTTTAATCATGCCACTATATTAAAAGAGGAAAAAGAATCTGAATAGACATTTCTCCACATAAAACATACAAATACGCCAGGCACAGTGGCTCATGCCTGTAATTCGAGCACTTTGGAAAGCTTAAGCTCACGAGTTTGAGACTAGCCTCAGCAAAAGCAAGACTGCTTCTCTACTAAAAATAGAAAAACTGAGGCAAGAGGATCTCTTGAGCCCAAGAGTTGGAGGTTGCTATGAGCCATGATGCCAGGGCACTCTACCTAGGGTGACAGCTTGAGACTCTGTCTCAAAAAACAAAAACAAAAACAAAAAAACCTACAAATAGTTAACAAGTATATGAAAAAAATGGTTTATAGCACTAATCATCAGGAAAATGTAAACTGAAACCATAATGAGAGGTCGGGTGTGGTGGCTAATGCTTTTAGTCCTAGCACTCTGGGAGGCCACGGAAGGTGTATTGCTTGTATTGATTTTCAAGACCAGACTGAGCAAGACCAAGATCCCCTTTCCTCCAAAAATAGAAAAACCATCCAGGCATTATGGCAGACGCCTGCAGTCCTAGCAACTCGGAAGGCTGAGTTAAGAGGATCCCTTAAACCTAGGAATCTGAAGTTGTTCTGAGCTATGATGCCACACTGCTCTACCCAGGGTGACAGAATGAGACTGTCTCAAAAATAAAAAAAATTTTGAAAACCACAATGAGATACCATCTCATAAGCGTTAGAATGGCTACTATAAACAAGACAAAAGATAATTAAGTGTTGGCAAGAATGTGGAGAAAAGGGAACCCTGATACACTGCTACAGGAATGTAAATTAGTACAGCAATTATGGAAAACAGTATAAAGGTTCCTCAAAAAATGACAAACTACTATATGACCCAACAATCCCGATACTAGGTGTATATCCAAAGGAAATGAAATCAGTATGTTAAACCAGTATCTGCACTGCCAAATTTTTTATAGCACTATTCACAAGAGCCAAAATATTGAAACAATTTAAATGTCCATCAGTGGATGAACAGGTGAAGAAAATGTGGTATACACACACACCATAGAAAACTATCCACCATAAAAAAGAAAAAAAATCCTGTGATTTGTGACAATATGGATGAACCTTGGGTGGCGCCTGTGGCTCAAGGGGTAGGACGCCAACCCCATATGCCGGAGGTGGCGGGTTCAAACCCAGCCCTGGCCAAAAACTGCAAAAAAAAAACAAAAACAAAAACAGACAATACAGATAAAGCTCAAGATGATTAAATTAAGTAAAATAAGTCAAGGACAGAAAGACAAATATCACAATGTCTCAGTCATAAGTGGGATCTAAAAAAAGGTGATCTGATAGAAGTAGAGCATTTAATGTTGGTTACAGGGGCTGAGAGTGTCGGGGAAATGCTGGTCAAAGGATACAAAATTTCAGTTAGATAGGAAGAATAAGTTCAAGATATCAATTGTACAACATGGTGATAGTAGTTAACAATATATCATATTCTTGGAAAAAGCTAAGAGAGTGGATATTATGTGTTCTCACTATAAAATTATAGCTACCTGAAGTAACTGCATATGCTAATTAGCTAGATTCAGTCATTCTACAATGTATATATACTTAAAAACAACAGGCTGAACATGGTAAAGACACACAACTTTATCTTTCAATTTAAAAAATTTTTTAGGTCTAGGCAGCACCTGTGACTCAATGAGTAGGGCGCCGGTTCAAACCCACCCCCCACCCCCAACCCCCGCCAAACTGCAACAAAAAAATAGCCGGGCATAGTGGTGGGCACCTATAGTCCCAGCTACTCAGGAGGCTGAGGCAAGAAAATCGCCTAAGCCCAACAGCTGGAGGTTGCTGTGAGCTATGATGCCATAGCACTCTACGGAGGGCAACAAAGTGAGACTCTGTCTCTAAAAAAAAAATTTTTTTTTAGGCCAGGCAAGGTGGCTTATACCCACAATCCTAGTACACTCAGAGGCCGAGGCAGGTGGATTGCTTGAGCTCATGAATTTGAGACCAGCCTGAGAAAAAGCAAGACCCAGTCTCTACTAAAAATAGAAAAACTGAGGCAAAAGGATTGTTGGAGCCCAAGTTGGAGGTTGCTGTGAGCTATAACACTACAGAACTCTACCCAAGGCAACAGCTTGAGACTATCTCAAAAAAGAAAAAAAAAAGGCTCTGCACCCATAGCACAGTGGTTACAGCGCCAGCCACATGTACTGAGGTAGTTAGGTTCGAACCCAGCCTGGGCCAGCTGAACAACAATGACAACTGCAACAGAAAAATAGCCAGGCATTGTGGTGGGCACCTGTAGTCCCAGCTACTTGGGAGGCTGAGGCAAGAGAATCGCTTAGGCTGAAGAGTTTTGAGCTTGCTTTGAGCTGTGAAGCCACAGCACTCTACCAAGAGGGACATAGTGAGACTTTGTCTCAAAAAAAAAATAAATAAATAACAATAATAATACTCAAGAAATCTGATTCCAAGTAGGAACCAGTAGGATAAGTAATAATGCATGCTGACAAACTATAAAATATTCTAAAAGGGTTCAGAGTAGAATATATTTTTAAAAAAAATGTTAAAGAAAATAACAAATTTGAAGTGAAGAAATTCTATATCCTAAGTATGCAAATTACAATAGAGTTTTGGTGGCTTGGCACCTGTAGCTCAGAGGTTGGGGCACTGGCCACATACACCGAAGCAGGCGGGTTCAAACCCAGCTTGGGCCAGCTAAACACAATGACAACTGCAACAACAACAAAAATATAGCCGGGAGTTGTGGCGGGTGCCTATAGTCCCAGCTACTCGTGAGGCTGAGGCAAGAGAATCGCTTAAGCCCAACAATTTGAATTTGCTGTGACCTGTGACGCCAAAATACTCTACTGAGAGCAACATAGTGAGACTCTGTCTCAAAAAAAGAAAAATAAAACATAAAAAATAAACAGAGTTTTGTCATTATTGTTTAGCTGGCCCAGACCAGGTTCAAACCTGCCAGCCTTAGTGTATATGGCCAGTCCTGTAACCACTGTGCTACAGGCACCAAGCCTTTCCTGACATTTCTTATTACAAATCATTTAAAATCTGATCTAAAATGTAAACTTTCATTTGTAAAGAACTATGAACTATGTTTAAAAGATAATGATAAAGCATAGCTCAGATAAAAGATAACCATTCATAAATTGTATTTGCTGAAGTCACTTCAGTATAGGCTGGGCATGGTGGTGCATACCTGTAATCCCAGCACTCTGGGATTACTTGAGCTCAGGAGTTTGAGATCAGCCTGAGCAAGAGCAAGACCCATGTCTCTAATAAAAATAGAAAAAAAATACCCAGGCCTCACAGTGGGCACCTGTAGTCCCAGGTACTCAGAGGTTAAGGCAAGAGGATCCTTTGAGCCCAAGAGAATGAGATTGCTGTGAGCTATGACACCAAAGCACTCTACCCAGGCCAACAGAGTAAGATTCTGTGTCAAAAAACAAACAAACAAACAAAAAAAACAACAAACAAAAAACAAAAGGAAAGAAAAGAAAACAAAGAAAATCACTTCAGTATAAGTAGTTTCTCTACTCAATGCAGAAGGACAGCCATATCAACAAGCACACAAAAATTTAAAGCTCTCTAGTATACAATGCCATAAGACAGTAGAAAAAAAACTACACAGTTCTGGGCTGGGCGGTGTCTGTGGCTCAGTGGGTAGGGCACCAGCCCCATATACCAAGGGTGGCAGGTTCAAACCCGGCCCTGACGGAACTGCAACAACAACAACAACAAAAAATAGCTGGGTGTTGTGGTGGGCGCCTGTAGTCCCAGCTACTCAGGAGTCTGAGACAAGAGAATCACCTAAGCCCGGGACCTGGAGGTTGCTGTGAGCTGTGTGACGCCATGGCACTCTGCTGAGGGCAATGAAGCAAAACTCTGTCTCTACAAAAATAAAAAATAAAAAAAACTACACAGTTCTGAGAGAAATAGGTGACTCAAGATTATTATATATAGCCATTCTTATGTTTGAGTATATAAAATGCAACAGACATTCTCAAACCTCAAGAATCCAAAGGCCTCCTTAGACAAAAAACAAAAAAACTTAACAATGAAATAAAAAAGAACTAGTAGTAAGCATTGAATCCAACTAGATACAGGACTAAGACTAAACAATTTGGAAAGTAGAGGGTGGGCTGTAGCTCTAAAGGGAAAGTAATAGTATATCCAACAAAATTCAAAAGGTAGAGTAGAAAAGGAGGAGGAAGTTAATAGAGACAATTACACCTTGTTTTTCAGAACAAAGAGTCAATTCATACCATCTACATCTCAAACAATGAGTTAAATCAATCTCTTGATAATTTGCTTCATCTCTATTCCCTCAGATCTTTTAGGAACACTTAAAGTGAAGATCAATATCTAAGATTCGATAGTTCTTAGTTTTGGGGGGGGGGGTTGTTTTGTTTTGAAACAGACTCTTACTATGTTGCCCTCGGTAGAGTGCTGCGGCATCACAGCTCATAGCAACCTCAGACTCTTGGGCTTAAATAATTCTCTTGCTTTAGCCTCCCAAGTAGCTGGACTATAGGTGCCTGCCACAACGCCCAGCTATTTTTGTTGTTGTTGTCATTGTTGTTTAGCAGGCCTGGGCAGGTTCAAACTTGCCAGCCCCGGAGTATGTGGCCAGCACCCTAACTGCTGAGCTACAGGTGCCACGCCAAGTTCTTAGTTTTACTTACAATTTCATTTTTGTATGTACCATTCAAGTAAAATTAACATTCAATTATTGTGATTCAAAACTTTATATGTGACATATTTCATATACATTAAATGATTTTTAAATTTTTATTTTAATTTCTTCTAATAAATTCAAATGAAAATTATATATAGATATGTATACACACACACACTTTTTTTTTTTTTTTTTTTGAGACAGAGTCTGTCTTGGTTACCCTTGGTAGAGTACCGTTGTGTCACAGCAACCTCAAACTGTTGGGTTCAAGTGATCCTCTTGCCTCAGCCTCCCAAGTAGCTGGGACTACAGGTGCCTGCCACAACGCCTGGCTATTCTTTTAGAGATGGGGTGTCACTCTGGCTCAGGCTGGTCTTGAACCGGGGAGCTCAGGCAATCCATCTACCTCAGCCTCCCAAGTGCTGGGATTACAGGCATGAGCCACCATACCTGGCTGAAAATTATATTTTAACTACAAAAATGTTCAGTATCCTATCCTAATCTTAAAAAATTTCATTTTTTAGTTGTCTATCCAATCTTTCACTAAATATATACAGAAGAGAATTACCTGAAATGTTAAACATTAATACTGCTTATTTCTAAGGAGGTTAGATTCAGTAATTTACTGCTTTATTCTTTCTACTTTTCTGTACTACTTTTTTTTTTTTTTTTTCTGAGACAAAGTCTCACTTTTGTCACCCTAGATAGAGTACCATGGCCTCACAGCTCATAGCAACCTCAAATTCTTAGGATCAAGCAATTTCCTTGCCTCAGCCTCCCATGTAGTTGGGACTACAGGAGCCTGCCACAACGCCCAGCTATTTCTTCAGAGATGGGGTCTTGTTCTAGCTTAGGCTGGTCTCAAACTCGTGAGCTCAGGCGATCCACCCACCTCAGCCTCCAGAGTGCTGGGATTACAGGTGGTAGCCACTGTGCCCAGCCCTGTATTACTTAAATTTGAAGTGAACATATATTCATAAACATAATATAGTAATCTATTTTTTGGACACAAAGTCTCACTCTGACCTCTGGGTAGAGTGCTCTGGCATCATAGCTCATAGCAACCTCAAACTCTCAGGTTTGAGCAATCCTCTTGCCTCAGCCTCCCCAGAAGCTGGGACTACAGGCACCTGCCACAAGGCCTAGCTAATTTTTTTATTTTTAACAGAGACAGGTCTCAATCTTGCTCAGGCTGGTCTAGAATTCCTGAGCTCAAGCAATACACCCTTTCAGGCCTCCCAGAGGGCAAGGATTACAGGCGTGAGCCACTATACCCAGCAATCTCTCTCTTTTTTAATCAGAGAAACAGCTATCTAACCTTGTAACTTTTCCTTTGAGTGTCCCCAGCTGGAGAGTCAGTCCGGAAAGAGTATCTTTCAGTCTACCAAAGAAAACTCAATGCAGAAGTGCAGCCATATCAACAAGTACACTAACCAACAGATCCTCTTTAGTTTTGAGTTTTCTCTTTTGGGCTCTGTAATACCTAACCAAACAGACCTGTCTAACCATTAACAGGTGCATAGTATCTGCAAAACAAGCCCCAACAGTCTCATACCTTCACAATAGGATGGCCCCCAGTAGATGCTTTTACTGCCCCTCGGCTACCTTCAGTTTCGTAATGGGCTCGATGATGAGTTTTAGGTTGGACTTCTATTTTCAGTTCACATTGTCCAAAATGAGTTGGTAAAGGCCAGTCTAATGGAGGTAATGAAGATGTGCTATAAACAAAACACACAAATACACATTTTACTATGCTATTGTTGCAGTGACTCAAATTAATTACTTCTTTGTCAGCATCAACATTTCTTTCTGTGATTTCTGAAACAAAGTATTCCAGAATAAAACTTCTTTAGTAAGTTATAACTCTGGTGATGGTGAGTGCTTAATAATTCTTTAATCTGAAGAATAAAATCTATTTTATCTACTTTTTGGTCTCCCTTTTTAAAAAGGACAAATTCTAACAAACTGCAAAACTGTAACTTTCTCAACTAGATGTAGGCAAACAAAAGAATAATTTAATTTTTAAAAATTTTTTTATAATTTAATTTTTTTTTTTTTGAGACAGAGCCTCAAGCTGCCACCCTGGGTAGAGAGCTGTGGCATCACAGCGAGTCTCCTGCCTCCGCCTCCCAAGTAGCTGGGACTACAGGCACCTGCCACAATGCCTGGCTATTTTTTGGTTGCAGCCATCATCGTTTGGCGGACCCGGGCTGGATTCAAACCCGTCAGCTCAGGTGTATGTGGCTGGCGCCTTAGCCACTTGAGCCACAGGCGCTGAGCCTATAATTTAATTTCTTAAAGCAAAAGTGCACATGTGTGTATATGTATCAGTATCTTTCCAATATCTCCATATCTCTTTGTCTCAGTATCTCTATTTCCCTCCCTGGTAGATATCCGTGGGACTCAGTCAATGCACGTTGTGCATTCCCTATTTCCTCCTGATTGCTGGGACTTTTGTTTTTGTTTTTTTGAGACAGAGTCTCATGCCCTGGGTAGAGTGCTGTGACATCATAGCTCACAGCAACCTCAAACACTTGGGCCCAAGTGATCCTCTGGCCTCAGCCTTCCAAGTACCTGGGACTACAGGCACCTGCCACAATGCCCAACTATTTTTTAAGAGACTCTTGCTCAAGCTAGTCTCAAACTCCTGAGCTCAAGCAATCCACCTGCTTTGGCCTCCCCCAGTGCTAGAATTACAAGCATGAGCCACCGCACCCAGCCCCACTGATAGCTATTTTCCCCAGCTCTCTGAAAAATTGGGTATGTTCAACAATATGTATCTTTTGAGGTAAAAATTTAATTTTAGTACATAATTAGCTGGAAAAATACCCTGTCACTGCAGCATCTCTAAAAATATTTGGGGGGGGGGATGAATGGAGGGAGGGTGATTGGTGGGACCACACCTATGGCACATCTTACAAGGGTACATATGAAATTTACTAAATGTAGATTATAAATGTCTTAACATAATAAAATGCCGTGAAGGCTATGTTAACCAATTTGATGAAAATATTTCAAATTGTATATAAAACCAGCACATTGTACCCCATGACTGCATTAATGATTTAATTTTAAAAAGTAAAATAAAATAAGTCTTTTTGTTTTCAAGTTAGTCAATAAGACTAACTTTTAAATATCTTAAAAGCCCAAAGGTTCATTTAGATATGTTCACGTCAAAAATATGGACTAGAAAAGAAACACCTTGTATATCTATAGGTCAAATAAAATTTCTAGACTATTTCATTGCTTCCTTCAAGGCCTAGCTCTTAAGTCCTACTGTGAAGCTCAAAAGTACTAATTTTTATATTACATTGGTATTACATAGGAAAAGGTACTAATTTTTATCAGTCAGAAATGACTAAACTTTTTTAACTTTTTTAACCAGTTGGTTCTGCACTTGTTCTGCAGGCTTAAGCAAAGCGCTGGAAAGATTAAGATAAATTTCAGAAGCACATCAATGGGTTTAAAGGTTGTTTGTTTTGTTTTTGTTTTTGTTTTTTTAAGACAGAGTCTTACTCTGTCACCCTAATTAGAGTGCCATGGCACCATAGCTCACAGGAATCTCAAACTCTTGGGCTCAAATGATCCTCTTGCCTCAGCCTACTGAGTAATTGAGACTACAGGCGCCTGCCATGACACCCAGCTAGTTTTTCTATTTTGAGTACAGACAAGTGAAGTCTTGCTCTTGCTCAGGCTAGTCTCAAACTCTTGAGCTCCAGCAGTCCACTTGCCTCAGCCTCCCAGAGTGGTAGGATTACAGGTGTGATCCATTGCACCCAGCTTAAAGGTGTTTTCGATATCATAATTCCACATTGTATTTTTCTTTTTTTCTTTTCTTTTTTTTTTTGTAGAGACAGAGTCTCACTTTACTACCCTTAGTAGAGTGCCATGACGTCACAGGACTCACAGCAACCTCCAGCTCTTGCGCTTCCGCGATTCTCCTGTCTCAGCCTCCCGAGCAGCTGGGACTACAGGTGCCTGCCACAACGCCCAGCTATTTTTTGGTTGCAGTTCAGCGGGGGCTGGGTTTGAACCCGCCACCCTCGGTATATGGGGCTGGCGCCCTACTCACTGAACCACAGGCGCCACCCCACATTGTATTTTTCTAAAGATCAGGATTCAGAAATAGTCACATTAATGAAAAGCATTAAAAATAAAAAAACCCTAACAGATACAACTCCATATGGGAATTTAATGTACAATAAAAGCTATCTTTTCTGATCAATTTTAGATCAGTCTCTTTTTTTGTTGTTGTTTTATTTTTAAATGGGTAAATGTTAGTAACAGATTTATTCTTTAAATGGCATTTTCATAATTGATAAGCCATTTGGAAAATAATCATTATGCTCTGAAATGCCATAAAGGAAAAGACGAATTTGAACAGATGAAATTTAAAAATTTTTCTATAACAAAAAACCTCCATAAACTTACAAAGTTAAAAGAAAAAAACAACAACACCACAATATAACACAGCAAACTTCATCCACATAGTGAGCTCTTAAAAATAAAATAAGCTTATTCCCAATTATTTTTATTCGAAATTTAGGGCAGCGCCTGTGGCTCAGTGAGTAGGGTGCCGGCCCCACATACCGAGGGCGGTGGATTCAAACCCAGCCCCAGCCAAACTGCAACAACAACAAAAATAGACGGGCATTGTGGCAGGCACCTGTAGTCCCAGCTACTCGGGAGGCTGAGGCAAGAGAATCACCTAAGCCTAAGAGCTGGAGGTTGCTGTGAGCTGTGACGCCCTAGTACTCTATCGAGGGCGGCAAAGTGAGACTCTGTCTCAAAATAAATTAAAAAAAATAAATTTAATTTACACTAAAATCCACCTTAAATAAAACTTTTCCCTTTTTTTTCATTCTTTTTGCATACCAAAAAATACATAAAACTTTCCTAGATAAGAAAAGTTCTTCTGTGGGCAGTGCCTGTGGCTCAGTGAGCAGGGCACCGGCCCCATATACCGAGGGTGGCGGGTTTGAACCCGGCCCCGGCCAAACTGCAACAAAAAATAGCCGGGCATTGTGGTGGGCACCTGTAGTCCCAGCTACTCAGGAGGCTGAGGCAAAAGAATTGCCAAAGCCCTGGGGTTGGAGGCTGCTGTGAGCTGTGACACCACAGCACTTTACCAAAGGCGATAAAGTGAGATTCTGTCTCTTAAAAAAAAAAAAAAGAAGAAAATTCCTTCTAAGGATTCCTAAATAGAATTTATTACTATCTATAATTCATTACTTATACACTTTAAAAATTACATTTAGTCCATGTAAACTCAAATGAAAATATAAATTTTAAGTTATCTATATGTCAGAAATTTTTTCTAAAAATGAGAAGAGAAACAGTCATACCATTGCATATAGATAACGTAATAACATGCCACCAATGATCCATAAGCATGAAAAACAACCAGCAGCCGCTTTTCCATCAACTCACCGAAATATAGGAGTGTGGCCAGGCTTTGGTTTGCTCCATGTAAAGGGTGAAGGAACTGAAAGAAATTGGTCACCAGCTGAATCTTTCTTTAATGTATACTGAGATCCAAGGCCATCATCTATTGAAGTCTCCCGGGAGGGTGATAAACTCCCTTGATCATCTGAACAGAGCTCTAATTTTCCTGGTAATATGGTAGCTTGATCTTCAGAAGTCTTCCTTGTTTTCAGAGGGATATCAGTCTCTACACAGTACTGAAATGGAAAAAGTGCAGGGCCAAGGCCTGATCCACTATGGACAGAAGTATTGAGCCAGGTATCTTCTGTTACACTTCCCCTAGGGGAGTGACCCGGAGAAGGAACAGGTGAGTGATGGGGTGAAAGAGACCCAGCATAACACACTTCAGCACTGGAGTGCCGCCGCTTCCCACAAGGAGAAGTGGGCCTCGATGAAGGTCCTGAAGCTGGCCTGGGGCTCAACCAATTCTCATCAGTGATACTGGATCTAGGGGAGTGGCAGGGAGATTGCCTGGGTGACAAGGAGTGTCCAAGTCCATACTGCTGATGCCAAGATTCTTCTCCAGGGCAGCCTCCTGGAGACCCACCAGGAGAAGTCAGAGGGGATCCAAGAGTAAACCGGGCTGCAGCTTCATTCAACTCAGAATCCACATCATCATAAATGTGTGAAAGAGATTCACAAGAAGACGCATCTGAGAACCAGCTCCTAGAAGAGATGCTGCTGGCAGGGCTAGGACTAAGGGAAGACTCCCGGTAGGATGGCTCAAGAGGAAGATAGAGATGATCTCTAGAAGGCCTTTCTAAATACTCCCTTTCTGGATCATTTATGTGTGGATCATCTTCATGTGCATCTATTTCTTGATGACAGTTTGGAGATATAGATGTAATTTGAATACTTGGGCACTCAAAGGGTTTAGGACCACCTAATGGGCTATATTTAGATTCAGGAATCTCACAAGTTCCTTCATAGTTTTTGTGACCTTGGAGCGGAAACGATGGTGACAAAACAGAAGAGTGAGACGGTAATCCATGATGTGGTAAGCAAAATGGTGAGTTCAAAGTAGATGGAGGTGGATCTACATTAAGGATGTAAATGGATGCACAATCATCTGGCTCAAGATCTATGGGGAGGAAGGCAAAAAGAAAAAAAATCAGCAAAACGAGAAATTAGAAAAATTTAGAGGTATAAAATATTAGATGAAAAGCAAATAATAATCTTGAGAGAAAAAAGTGAAACATAAAAAATGTACATCTCTTTAGCTCCATTAAAGAGATTTGGCTATTTCTGTAGATATTGTAATTATTACCTAGCTCATAATGTTATTTTTATTTTCACATTTTCTAAAGTGATCATCAGAAAACATAATCTAAAAACAATAAATGCTTTTATAAAAGAAATAAATGATATATAGCATATAAATTGGGCCTCGTTTAGAATTTGCAGGTTAAAATGAAGAAACAGTCTTCCAAAGGCTATTTTAGTTATGTGGCTACATGATAGGTTTACTAACAAAAAGGATTACAGACTCAAATTCAAATGCTAGAATTCAGTTTACCTCTGCCATTAACTATGACTCTTTAGTCATATCATTTACCTTCTCTAGGCCTCAGTTTCCTTCCAATGAAATGCAAGAATTCTCCGTAAAGAAATTTTTTTTGAGTGTTTAAGACAGCGTCTCCCTCAGTTGCTAGGGCTCGAGTTCAGTTGTATCATAGCTCACAGCAGCTTTGATACAATCTTCCTGCCTCAGCCTTCCAAGTAGCTAGTACTACAAGCCCATAACACTACACCTGGCTATTTTAAAATACATATATATTTTTTGAGACAGAGTCTCACTGTCACCCTGAGCAGAGTGCCGTGGCATCAAAGCTCACAGCAATCTCAAACTCCTGGGCTTAAAAAAGTGATACTCTTGCCTCAGCCTCCCAGGTAGCTGGGACTACAGGTGCCTGCCACAACACCCAGCTATTTTTTAGAGACGGGGTCTCGCTCTTGCTCAGGCTGGTCTCAAACTTCTGAGCTCAAGCAATCCACCCGTCTCACCTGCTTCCCACAGTGCATGAGCCATCATGCCCAGACTTTAAAATGTATTTTTTGCAGAGCCTGGGTCTTACTATGCCTGAGTCCTCACTGGTCTCAAACAACTAATCTCAAATGATCCTCCTGCCTGGGCCTTCCAAAGTGCTGGGTTATGGCATGATGAGCTACTGCACCCAGCCTCTTTAAGGAAGCATTTATGATTAATATTGACAGTTCTTTTCTCCGCTATCATACATTATATCTTTGCTCACAGAAGACCAGGTTACAACAGCCATATTATACCTTTGTGTTCCCTTTACTTCAATAGAAAATAACTCATCTGAACGTTTAACTTAGAATTGATCATTAAAGTAATCCTCATAAAGACAGAACTTTTAAAATGTGCCCCTTGTTGGAATTATTAACACTAAGCAAGCCCTGCCAATTACCTACTGAGAATGTTTGCAGCAATTAAGGGTATTTTGCCAACTTCACATTCAGGAAAGATTATTATCCATTTTCACAAAGGCAGGAGCACTAAACTACAAGGTGCGGGTTAAACACTTTCACGTTTTCCAAGGAGGTCATCACTGGGAAACCAAAGACAACATCGTTCATAGATAAAACAGAGAAAACAATAAACCTTTAGTTTCTTCTCAAAAGTACTCAAGGAGATAATATTGTTTCATTAAAGTAGTACCAACGGAGAATAACTCGCAGTTCTTTTAGGTCCTGATGTTGCTGTCATTAGCCAAAATTCTTTAATTTATATCTATAAGCCCTGAATTTTGGAACTTTTAAGATTTTGGGGGGTAATAATCGATTTAGAAAATAATCAATATTCTAAAAGTAACTGTAGTGATGGTCACAAAATTCTGTGAATACACTATTTAAAATCACTGAAATGCAAACTTTAATGGGTGAATTGTATGGTATGTGAATTACATCTCAATAAAGCTATTATGAAAATATATAATAAATGAAACATACAATGGCAGACAAAACGCCATTGACAATAACAACAAAGAAGATTAAATAACTGTACTAAGAAACATAAAACCCGTAAGATGTCTGAAAATGCTTAAGAGACCTGAACACAAAATTTGTCAGACTTTTTCCCAAATGTCACCAAAGTCCAAACTTTGGAACTCTGAGCAGCTACTAGTATCTCACTATGATAAACAGTTGTAGCTCCAGATTTCCAACTCTAGAATTCTCATATTCACAGTGCTTCAGAAATTTGACCATCTTAAGTCTCTTTTTTTTTTTTTTCCCACCACCGTAAGTCCTTCTTATTGAGGCAGAATCTCACTTGAGTCTCTCTTGCCTCAGCCTCTTGAGTAGTTGGGACTACAGGTGCCTGCCCCAACATCCAACTACTTTTAAAGACCTAGTCTCACTCTAGCTCAGGCTGGTCTCCAACCTGTGAGCTCAGGACAATCCACCTGCCTCAGCTGCCCAGAGTGCTAGGATTACAGGTATATGCCACCGAAACCGGCCCCAGCCATGCTCATTTATGTATGTACTGTCTAAGGTTACTTTCACACCGTAAGGGTAGAGCGAAGTAGCTGTGCCCTGACCATATTGCTTCACATTGCTGCTTGGTGCACTAACAATTTGCAGTGGCAAAGTTCTAACTTCACCTCATTTTAAGTGCAGCACACATGGACATATTGCGACTTTTTTTCTTTTTAAGGAGACAAGCATCTCACTTGTTGCCCAGTCTGGACCCAAACAATTCTCCCTCATCAGTCTCCCAAGTAGCTAAGACTACAGCTCATATGGCAATTATTGCAATTTTTAAAAAAATTACCAGTATATGCCCATCACACCAAACAAAGGTGGGGTCTGAATGTTGCTCTTTCAAAGCACAGCTGAATGTGAGGTTTTGTTGTTGTTTTTTAACAAATTGGTTGGCAAAGCATTGTGTTTATTATGCAATGACATCTTGACTATGATAAAAGAATACATTATATATCAGCATTATCACAGTAATGCATTCATCACAATACTCCCAATTAATAGGAAAACAAAAGAAAAATTGAAAAATAGTGAGTTATTTATATTTAATTCTGTTTGCACTAATGAAAGAAATGTGTTCAGAGAAAATAAACTTATTCAAGTCTATTAGCCTTTCAGCAACAACAGGTGGTTGAAAAAATGAGGACACTTGTAGCAACATCTATAGGCAATTATAGGCCAGGATTGATGGCTCCCGCCTTTAATCCTAGCACTTTGGGACACCAAGGCAGGAGGATTGCTTGAGGTAAAGAGTTTAAGACTAGCCTGAACAAGAGAAAAGACCCCATCTAGACAAAAAGTAAAAAATTAGCTGGGCATTGTGGTGTGTGCCTAGTCCTAGCTACTTGGGTGACAGGCAGAAGAACTGCTTTGGCCCAGGAATCTGAGGGTGCAATGATGCCTCTGCACTCTACCCAGATGAACAGAGTAAGACCTCCACAAAACAAAACAAAACTACTTTTCCTTGAAAAGTGGGTGTCCTTGGCTCTTGGTACGTTGCCAGATGTTACCAATTCTGATCAGTTGTTATTTATTTGAAGAGTCAATGTAGAGTTAAGTGACTAAAGAATTTGCCTCCATGAATAGTGAGAAAAGAAACAAGTTCAATATTTTCAAAGAAGTCAAGAAAATTCTAGTGTAGTACAACTTAAGTGGACTCTTATTAGGATATATCACAACTGATACTGATAAAAATATGTACGAGAACACTGATAAGAATACTATAAACAATTGTACACCAACAAATTAAACAATTTTTAAAAAATGGGCACACTCCTAGAAGACAGGAATAACCAATACTGACTCAGAAGAAAAAGAAAATCTCAACAGATCTTTAAAGTACAGATTGATTCAATCAGTAGTCAAAAATCTCCCAGGATCAGATGGCTTCAGTGGTGAATTATATCCAAACATTTAGAGAAGAATTAATGACAATCCTCAAACTATTCCAAAAATATGTACATAAGAGGACAGAACACTTCCTGACACATTCTATGAGGCCAGCATTTTCCTGACACTAAAATAAGACAAAGATACCACATAAAACTATAGACGCACAATATGCTATTATGAATACGAACACAAAAATCCCTCCTCAAAAATACATACTAGCAAATTGAATCCAAAAACACATTAAGAAGACCAAGTGGGCTTTATCCTAGGAATGCAAAAGGTACCTCAACAAATACAATATACCACACTAATAGAACTAAAGGGGAAAAAAATCCACTTGATCACCTCAATCAACACAGAAAAAACATTTGACAGAATTCAACATTTTTTCATCATTAATAAAAAAGAACTAGCTGGGTTTGGCCGCTCATGCCTGTAATCCAAGCACTTCGTGAGGCTGAGGAGGGAGGATCACTTGAGGCTAGGAATTTGGGACCAGCTGAGCAAGACCCTGTCTCTACAGAAAAATAGGAAAAATAGGCGTGATGGTACACACCTTTAGTCCCAGCTATTTGGGAGCCTCAAATGGGAGGATCACTTGAGCCCAGGAGTTTGAGGTTGTGGTGAGCTATGATGACTCCACTGCATTCTAGTCTGGGCAACAGAGCTAGATGTGTCTCAAAAAACAAAATAAATAAATAAATAAACCCACAACCTCAGCAAACAGGAATAGAAGGAACTTCCTTAACATGACTGAGGGCATTCATGAAAACCCACAGCTACATCATACTTAATGGCAAAAGACTGAAAGCTTTCCCCTTAAGATTAAGAACGAGATAAGGATGTCTACTTTCACCACTACTATTCAATACTGAATAGTCCTAGCCAGAGCAATTAAGCAATAAAAAGAAATAAAAGGCATCCAATTGGAAAGGAAGAAGTAAAACTATCTCTATTTGCAGATGACATGTTTCTATATATAGTAAATCCCATAGGATCCCCAAAAAACTGGAACTAATAAATGAAGTCATTAAAGTTGCAGACTAAAAGATTAACAACATTGGAAGTCAGAATAAAATAGAGGAATATCTTCAAAATTTTGAGAGAAAATGATATTTAAACTAGAATTCTATAGCCAGCCATAAATATAAGGTGAGAATGAAGACATTTTTAAATATGAAAGGTCCCAATAAGCTTCCGGAGGAAGTACTTCATCAGTGTAAGTTATAAAGTAACCAAGAGAGAAAAACAGATGACCCAACAACAAAAGAAAGGCAAAGGGATTCCTCAAAAACGACAAAGATTTCAGAGTTACAGCTTAGGTAACAACCAGTTCAGAAAACAGTAGTTTAGAAGGCTCTGAGAGAGAAGTCTCCAAGAAAATAAAACCAACAGACTAGTGTTTGAAAATGCTAACCTGAGATTCCGGCACCTGGAGGAGACTTCAGGAATGAATTAGCATAAATACACAGAACTATGACAAAAAAGACCATTAATTATTGAAACAATAACGAATTGTACATGGAATGAAAAAAGTTACATACGTATGTGTACTATATGGCTTAACTAAGAATAGCACAGTGTGGATGGTGGCTCATGGCTACAAACCCATAAAAGGCTGAAGCAGAAGGATCACTTGAGGTCAGGAGTTTGAGACCAGCCTAAGCAAGAGCAAGACCCCATCTCTACAAAAAATAAAAAAATTAGCCAGGTGTGTTATGTGTACTCAGAAGGCTGAGTCAGGAGCATCCCTCAAGCCCAGGAGTTGGAAGTGACAGTAAGCTTTGACAATACCATTGTACTCTAGCCTATGTGACCAAACAAAACCCTGTCTCAAAATAATGATGATAATAATAATCATCATAATCATCATCTAACCACAATTATGATTTAACCATCCTGGGAAATAAGAATCATGCTTACATACACTTGGGAGATACAGTGTGCTAAAATCATCTTTCCCCTAAAAGGAAGTCAATCATTAACAGCTACATTTGAAAAAATCAAGAAATAGTAGAATAGATCAGCTAGAGATCTGAAGGCAAATACCAAAAAGAAACTGCGAAAAGAAAAGTTTGAATGCAGATGCCTCCAGACAGAAGAGAACGTAAGGTGAGATAGAGGCAAAGAGGACTTTTTCAGAATAAGCTTTATCAAACTATTTGATTCTTTTTTTTTTTTTTTTGAGACAGAGTCTCACTAAGTTGCCCTTGGTAGAGTGCCATGGCTTCACAGCTCACAGCAACCTCATTTAACCTTGAGCTTAAATGAGACTCTTGCCTCAGCCTCCCAAGTAGCTGGGATTACAGGCGCCCGCCACAATGCCCAGCTATTTTCTTGTTGCAGTTGTCATTGTTTTTTTGTTGTTGTTTGTTTTTAGAGACAGAGTCTCACTTTATCACCATTGGTAGAGTGCTGTAGCATCACAGCTCACAGCAACCTCCAACTCCTGGGTTTAAGTGATTATCTTGCCTCAGCCTCCCAAGTAGCTGGGACTACAGGTGCCCGCCAGAACACTCGACTATTTTTTCATTGCTGTTCGGCTGGGACCAGGTTCAAACCCGCCACCCTCGGCATATGGGGCCGATGGAGCCACAGGTGCCACCCACAGTTGTCATTGTTGTTTAGCAGGCCCACCACAGGTTCAAACCCACCTGCCCTGGTGTATGTGGCCAGCGCCCTAACCACTGAGCTACAGGCACCAAGCCTGAACTATTTGATTCTTTAAACAAAGTGCACAGGCCTACAATACTAGCACTCTGGAAAGCCAAGGTAGATGGATTGTCTGAGTTCCCAAAGTCAAGAACAGCCTGTACAAGAGCCAGACGCCACCTCTAAAAATAGCTGGGCACTATGGCGAGTGCCTGTAGTCCCAGCTACTTGGGAGGCTGAAACAAGAGAATCACTTAAACCTAAGAGCTGGAGGTTGCTGTGAGCTATGCTGCCATACCATTCTACTGAGGGTGACAGAGTGAGACTCTGTCTCAAAAAAATAAAAAGCAAAGGATTCCAATGATTTTATCATTGCTTAAAAAAAAAATAATTATGGGCTTGGCGCCAGCGCCTAAGACATCAGCCACATACATCAGAGCTGGAGGGTTCAAATCCAGCCTGAGTCTGCCAAACAACAATGACAACTACAATAGCTGGGTGTTCTGGTGGGGACCTGTAGTCCTAGCTACTTGGGAGGCTGAGGCAAGAGAATTGCTTAAGCCCAAGAGTTTGAGATTGCTGTGAGCTGTGATGCCACAGGACTGAGGGCAACATAGTGAGACTCTGTCTCAAAATAATAATAGTAACAATAATAATAATATTAATAATATCAAATAAATTCTCACAAGAAATTGTCAGGAGACTATTTCAGCAACCATTTACCTAACAAAATTATGCTTGACAAAAGGGGCAAAATCAACAGGACAGAAATGTATGGCAAACACAACTTAACATCCACACATAGGAAAAAATAAGTAAGGTCAATTTACAGTCATCTAACAGAATATGTACTAGTATTATCTTGTGAAAAGGTAAAAACCCAAAATAATTTAATTTGTTCTTAATATAGCCACTGTAGTGACCTATATGGAGAAAACAATCAGGAGATCACATCTACCCAGATTATAGTAATAACCCTGTGAGTTCATCTCATGTGACACTCTCACCATCAGGGAAGGAACAGGAACAAAACAGTGATGTGCACTTTCACCACTTCTATTCAGCATTGTACTAGAGGTTCTAGCCAGTGCAGTCAGGCAAGAAAAAGGAAAAAAAAAAAAAAAAAAAGGCATTCAGATTGGAAAGGAGATAGTAAAACCATCTATATTTGCAGATCATATATAGTTGTCTATGTAGAAAATCTGATGAAACCTACAAAAAGCTACTATGTATATTTAATGAGATTACAGGATATAAGATCAAAAATGAAAATTATGTATGTATATACTTGCAATGAACAATCAGAAACTGAAATTTAGCTTGTAATCCTAGCACTCTCGGAGGCTGAGGCGGGTAGATTGCCTGAGCTTATGAGTTCGAGACCAGCCTGAGACACAACGAGACCTCATCTCTACAAATAGCCAGGCATTATGGCCAACACCTGTATTCCCATCTACTTGGGAGGCTAAGGCAAAAGAATCTCATGAGCCCAAGAATTTGAGGTTGCTGTGAGCTGTGAGGCCATAGCACTCTACTGAGGTTGACAAGTGAGACTCTAAAAAAGAAAGTGAAATTTAAAATAGCATCAAAAAGAATAAAATACACAGGAATAAACTTAACAAATGGTGCATAACTTACACGCTGAAAACAAATTATGCTAATTTATGAATAAACAAATAAACAAAAAAAAATGTGGTATAACCATACAATAGAATATTGTTTGGCCATAAAAATGAATGAAGTACATAGGTACAAGCAACATAGATAAACCTTAAAACATTGTTAAGTTTTTAAGTGAAAGAAGTTAGTCATTCAAAACCACATACTCGGCTCGGTGCCTATAGCTCAGCAGCTAGGGCACCAGCCACATACATCAGAGTTGGCCAATTTGAATCCAGCCCAGGCCTGCCAAACAAAAATGTCAACTACAACCAAAAATAAAAATAGCCGGATGTTGTGGCAGGCCCATGTAGTCCCCAATACTTGGGAGGCTGAGGGAATAGAATCACTTAAGCCTAAGAGTTTGAGGTTGTGGTGAGCTATGACGCCATGGCACTGGGCACTCTTAACGATGGTGACAAAGTGAGACTCTGTCTCAAAAACAAACAAACAAAACAAAACAAAAAAAAAAAACACATACTGGCCAGGCTCGGTGGCTCACGCCTGTAATCCTAGGATTCTGGGAGGCCAAGGCAGGTGGACAGTTGAACCCATGAGCTCGAGACCAGCCTGAGCAAAAATAGAAAAATTGAGACAAGAGGATCTCTTGAGCACAAGAGTTGGAAGTTGCTGGGATTACAGGTGCCTGCCACAACACCTGACTATTTTTTTTTGTTGCAGCTGTCGTGGTTTAGCTGGCCCAGGCCGGGTTTGAACCTGTTAGCCTCGATGTATGTGGCTGATGCCGTAACCACTGTGTTACGGGCACTGAGACTCAAAATAAATTTTTAAAATTCTTAGTTTTAAGAGCTAAAACATAAAACTCTTAGAAGGCAACATAAGAGTAAATCCTTATAATCTCAGACTTGACAATGAGTTCTTTGATATAACACCAAAAAGACAGCCAACAAAATAAAAAAATAAGCTGAACTTGGTAAAAAACAATAAAAGCTTTTGTACATAAAAACTACACTATTAAGAAAAAAAGACCTATAGAGTGGGAGAATAGGTCCCACTCTATACATGATTTATAAATCATGTATCTGATAAGGGTTTAGTATGCAGAATAGATAAAAGAAAAAACTCTTAACAATTCAACAATAAAAAAAAAACACCTCAATTTAAAAATGAGCAGTGGGCTGGGCACTGTAACTCAGTGGTTAGGCCACCAGCCATATAACCAGGACTGGTGGGTTTGACCTGGCCCGGGCCTGCTAAATAACGATGACAATTACAACAACAACAACAGCAACAACAACAAAAAAAAATAGCCAGGGTATTGTGGCGGGTGCCTGTAGTCCCACCTACTAGGGAGGCTGAGGCAAGAGAATTGCTTAAGTCCAAGAGTTGGAAGATGCTATGAGCTATGATGCCACAGCACTCTACAGAGGGCAACATATTGAGACTCTGTCTCAAAAATAAATAAATAAATAAATAAATATAAAAATGAGCAATGGTACCCTGTCTGTAGAAAAAATAAATAAATAAATAATGGGGTTGGCTCGGCATCCATAGCTCAGTGAGTAGAGTGCCAGCCACATACACTAAGGCTGGCGGGTTCAAGCTCGGCCCCAGCCTGCTAAACAGCAATGACAACTGCTACCAAAAAATAGCCAGGCATTGTGGCGGGCACTTGTAGTCCCAGCGACTCAGGAGGCTGAGGCAAGAGAATCACTTAAGACCAAGAGTGTGAGGTTGCTGTGAGCTGTGATGTCACAGCACTCTATCGAGGGCGACATAGTGAGACTCTATCTCTAAATAAATAAATGGCAAAGAACTTGAATAGACAATTTTCCAAAGAAGATATACAAATCGCCAGTAAGCACATGAAAAGATCCTCAATACCACTAGTCATTAGGGAAATGAAAATCAAAACCACAGTGAGATACCAAAAATGAAAAATAACAAGTAATGGCAAGGATGTGGAGAAATTAGAACAGTTAGGCATCACTATTGGGAATGTAAAATGATATAGCTGCTATATCATATATAGCTCAGAAATTCTTCAAAAAGTTAAACATAAAATTAACATATGCACCAGGTGCAATGGCTCATGCCTATAATCCTAGCACTTTGGGAAGCTGAGACAGGAGGATCACTTTAGGCCAGGAGTTCCCATCAGCTTAACACAATGAGATCCCATCTCCTAAAAAACAACAACCCCCTCCCCCCCCCCAAAAAAAAAAAAAAAAAATTAGCTCAAATTATTCCCAGAAAAATGGTAGAAAAGGGCCGGCGGATTGCATGAGCCCAGGAGTTTAAGGTTAAACTGAGCAAATAAATTGACAAATCAAACATGCCCACGCAATAG
>CAUYPK010020607.1:0-12765 GCA_963574355.1 Loris lydekkerianus | reverse complement strand
ATAATTGAGGAATCAGTAGGTTAAATGCTTTTCAATATTTATTGCTAAAGAAAAACTGTAAACTAGCAACAACAACTTTAAAACTTTAAATAAAGTACAGAAAACCGTAGCTTAACAGGTAATCAAGCTAAATCACAAAGGCTAAAATCCTTCAAAACTGGATTCCTCCTCCTTATCATCTATATGTCCAAACAGAGCTTCAGCTGTATCTGATGTGAGGGTATCAGCATAGACATTGTCATCATCACTGAGTTCGGAGATATCATCATCACTGCTGTTGGTCTCATACAAAGTACAGTCTTCACTGCCATCCATCGCATTACTAATGCCGCATTTCTTGAAGGCGCGTTGCACCATTTCCTCTGGAAACTCTTCCCATGCATCACAAACCCACTTTGCTATCAGTTCTATGTCAGGCTTCTTTAGATTTCCGACTTTTGTCAGTTGGGCTTGACCAGATGACATCCATTCATGCCACATCTTTCTCACATGGTCTTTAGAGGGTTTATTTAGACACACATCTAGGGGCTGCAATACAGATGTAAGCCCACCAGGAATAACGGCCAAAGTAACCTGAGACGACTTTGCCAGTTTTTTTATGTCATCAGATGTGTGAGCCCTGAACATATCCCAAACCAGCAACGATGTTCTTTTCTTCAAGGCTGCTCCTGGTCGTGCGTTCCAAATTTCTTCCAGCCATTTTGTTCCATCCTCATCCATCCAGCCTTTTTCATGTACGCGCACTGTAATTCCTGGTGGGAATTTGACTTTTCTAGGCAAAGTCTTCCTTTTAAAAATAATGACAGGTCTCAGCTTAGTTCCATTAGCTAAACATGAAAGAACGACTGTGAAATGGTTTTTTTCGTTTCCTGTAGTTCTAAGTAAAATAGTTTTCTCTCTCAAACTTGCCACAGTTCTGTTGCTTGGAAGATCAAAGGTCATTTAAATACATGATTACATTTACAATACATGATTGTTTGATATACTGTGACCATTAACATACCACATTAACCCATAGTATTCAATGGCAACTTTAATAAAGTGAATAAACCATTTAAGACAGTAAAGCATTGTAAATAAATGTTTAAAAATCCTGAATCCTTATACTCCAAAACCCCTGATTATAAGTATTCAGGATTTATAAACATTTATTTACAAGACTTTACTGCCTTAAATGGGGTTTTCGCTTAATTAAATGTGCCATTAAATATTGTGGGTTAAATAGTTCAGTGGAAAGCAGTTCAGTTCAGCCGCGACTTGTGGACTGAGCTGAAGCACCGCCCCCTCAAGCAGATGGCAGAAGACGACTGAGACTATGTGCATTTGATTAGGTGCGCACGCACTGAATCAAATAACCTGTATGACCTGAGTATAAGCCGAGTTCGGGTTTTTCGGCACAAAAACTTGGCTTATACTCGAGTATATAGGTAAGTTCTTTTTTTTTTTTTTTTTTTTAAAGCAAGCATGAAACAAAGTTTATTGAGGAAGAGAAAGCTAGATTTAGAGTGAGAAAGTTTACAAAGTAGGATATATTTGCCATAGACAGTGGATGAGCCTTCATTGCCAGGGCAAGTAGGTAAAGAGACCCATATGCTTTCTTTAAAGCCATTTAATCCTTGCCACAGCCCCGTGAAGTCAGTACTATTATCACTCCCATATAACAGGTAAAGAAGTGGAGGTTCAGAGAGCTTAAGTCTAGAGCAGCACTGACCAATAAAAATATACAGTGAGCCACTGATGAATAAAAATATAAAGTATGTCATTTCGATTTCCTAGTAGCTGTATTAAAAAATAGGTGAAATTAATTTTAATGACATATATAATGTCATATATGACATATATGACATAATATATTCAAGGCATTATCATATCAAGTCAATGTCAAAATTAACTAATGAGGTACCTTATATATTTTTATTATACTCAGTGTTTGAAGGATGGTATATGTTTTCATTTATTAAAAAATAGCCTTATTGAGATATAATACATATATGAAGTCAGACAATTATGTTTGTGAACTCATCCTAGAAAAGTGCTACATACCTCATTGCTGAATATCACTATGGTTACCTTTGAAGTACTCCCCTTGTGAAGCTATGCACTGATACCAGCACCTAGTTCCCTCTTCAAAGCAATTTTGGCGCTCTTTTTCTGGAATGGCTATCAGAGCTGTTGTCTTATGAGACCTGACAATTACGTTCGCGAACTCATCCCAGAAAACGTGCTACATACCTCATTGCTGAATATCTAACCAAAGTCACCAGATGGCCAAGTGGAGTACCTCAAAGGTGTCTGTACTGATACTCAGCGATGAAGTCAGTAACACTTTTTCTAGGACAAGTTCACAAACTAAATTGACCTCGTACTGTGTAATTTGCCCATTTGAAGTGGAAAATTCAATGTTTTTTTTTTTTAAATATATTCATGTATGTGTACAATTTTAGAAGCTTTTCATCCCCTGAAGATAAAACTCAATGTCCTTTGGCTAATACTACCCTGGCCCCTTCCTCTGCCCTGAGCAACCACTAATCTACATTTGTCTCTACAGATGCCCCTATTCTGCACTTCCATATGAATGGAATCACGTCGTATGAATTATTTTGTCCTTGGCTTTTTTTACTGAGCACAGTGATTTCCAGGTCTTCCATATTGTGCCGTGTGTCGGTACTCCATTACTTTTTATGGCCAAATAATATTCCATTATATCACTTTTTGTTTATCCATTTATTGCTTTTTTTGTGATTCTACTTAAAAAGATTTAGGGGGTATAAGTGGATGAATTGTATCATGCTGAAGTCGGAGTTTTCAGTATATTTGTCACCAGGACAGTGTACATTATACTCTGTGGGTAGATTTTTATCCCTCAACCTTTCACACCCCCCCCCTTCTTATTTTCCAATGTTTGTTACTTCTCTTTATGACAATATATATCTTTTGTTTTAGGTTCCTCAGTGTAACTTTTGTTATAAGTGAGATATGTCATAATCTGTTTTTCCATTTCTGAGATATTTCATTTAAGATAATAGTCTCTAGTTCTTTTTTTTTTAATTATTAAATCATAGCTGTGTACATTAATGTGATCATGGGGCACCATCTAGTTCAATCCAAGTTGCTGCAAAAGATATTATTTCTTTCCCTTTTTATGGCTATGTGGTTCTCCGTACTCTGTGTGTGTGTGTGTGTGTGTGTGTGTGTGTGTGTGTGTGTCTGTCTGTCTGTCATCCAGATGCAACTATCTTTCCGATATGATGACTTCTTTTCCTTTGGGTAGTTACCCTGTAATGGGATTGCTGGATTGAGTGGTGGGTCTACTTTTAGTTCTTTGAGGAATTTCCATACTGCTTTCCGTAGGGGCAGTACAAGTTTACATTATGTTCCCCTTTCACTGCAATTGTGCCAACATCTATTGTTTTTTTACTTTTTAATAAGGTGATTCTGATAGGGATACAGCGGTATCTCATTGGGATTTTGATTTGCATTTCCCTGATAGTGATATTGAACATTTTTTCATATCTATCTATCTATCTATCTATCTATCTATCTATCTATATTTATATATATTTTTTTGCCATTTGTCTATTTTCTTTTGAGAAGGGTCTGTTCATGTACCCCACTTTTTGATGGGATTGTTATTTTTTTCTTGCTGATTTGTTTGAATTCTTTGTAGATTCTGGATATTAGCTGTTTATTGGATATATAGTTTCTGAATATTTTCTCTCTTTCTGTAGGTTGTCTATTTACTCTGTTGATTTTTTTGTTTGCTTTACTGAGGGTTTTAGTCCCATTTATTTATTTTCGTTGTTGCTGTATTTACTTTTGGGATCTTAGTAAAAAAATTCTTGCACAGATCAATGTGTAGAAGAATTTTTCTTATGTTTTCTTCTAGAATTAATGATATCAGGTCTTATATATATGTCATTAATCCATTATGTGTTAATGTTTGTATATCATGAGAGATAGGGGTCCTGTTTCTTTCTTCTGCATGTGGCTATACAGTTTTCCCAGAACTATTTTCCTCTCCCCAATGTATGTTTATGTCTGCTTTGTCAAAAATCAGTTGGCCTTAGCTATCTGGTTTTATTTAGGATTCTTTATTCTGTTCCATTAGTCTATGTGTCTACTTTTATATTAGTATCACATTATTTTGATTACTAAAGCCTTGTAGTAATTTTATGTCAGGTAATGCCATGCCTCCAGAATTGCTCTTTTTTGCTTAAGAATGCTCTGGTTCTTCAGGATCTCCTTTGGTTCCATCTGAAATTTAGGGTTATTTTTTCTAGATCCATGAGAAATGATGTTGGAATTTTCATGGGAATTAAAGTAAATCTATACGTGACTTTGGGCACTACAGACATTGGAATGATGATTCTTCCAATCCATGAGCATGGGATGTTTTTCCATTTGTTTGTGTCACATTGATGGACATTTGAGTTGCTTCCATATTTTGCTTATTATGAATAATTCTACTATGACATTTGTGTACAAGTTTCTGTATGGGCATAAATTTTTATTTCTTTGGGTAGTTATCTAGGATTGGAATTGGTTGTACTCTATGTTAATCATTTAAGGAACTGCCAGACTATTCTCCAAAGTGTCTGCCCCATTTTAAATTCCCACTAGGGGGTTCTAATTTCTCCATGTCCTCCAACATTTTCCATTTGACCTTTTGATTTTAGTCATCCTAGTGGGTGTGAAGTGATACCTATTGTGGTTTTGATTTGATTTTCTTTAATGACTAGTGATGTGGAACATTTTTTTGGTTATTTAATC
Source organism: Loris lydekkerianus (assembly GCA_963574355.1). Taxonomy (NCBI): domain Eukaryota; kingdom Metazoa; phylum Chordata; class Mammalia; order Primates; family Lorisidae; genus Loris; species Loris lydekkerianus. The sequence continues at coordinate 7,995 of CAUYPK010020607.1, read as the reverse complement.
TCTTCCTTGTAGAAAAGTCTATTCAGGGAGAGGAGAAGGGAGGGTGACTGGTAGAATCTCACCAATGTGCACAATGTGAGGGGATTCAACACACCCCTGGGTGAAGGGCTCAACTACAACTTGAACTTTACCCTAGAAATGAAAACAATGACTTAAACATTTGTACTCTCATATTAATATGAAATATAAAAAAGAAATGTCTGTTTAGATCTTTTGTCTGTATTAAAAATTGGGACATCTGTCTTTCTATTATTAAGCATAAGAATTCTTTATATGTTCTAGATATATGTTATCATGTGTGTGATATACCAATATTTTCTCCCATTACCTGGGTTGTCTTTTCAAACAACTTGATGATGTCTTTTGAAACACAAAAGTTTTAAATGTTGATGAAGTTCAATTTATCTATTTTATTCTTTTATTGCTCATGCTTTTGGTTTCATGTGTGAGAGTCCTTTGTCAAATCCAAAATTATGAAAATTTGCCCTAAGTTTTTTTTCTTAGAACTTTATAGTTTTCGCTCTTATATTTAGGTCTTTGATCCATTTTGAGTAAATTTTTGTACATTAGTTAGATAAAAGTTTAAATTCGTTCTTTTACATGTGGCTATCCTATATCCCAGCACTATTTCTTAAAAAGACAATCCCCCCCCCCCCAGTTGAACAGTCTTGGCACTCTGGTCAATATCAGTTGAACAGACACAAGAGTTTTTTTGTGTACTCTCAATTTCGTTCTATTGATCTCTATATTGATACCTATCATTCTGCCAGTACTACATTGCCTTGGTTATTATTTTGTAGTAAATTTCAAAATAGGTAAATTTGAGTCCTCATACCTTTTCTTTTTCAGGGTTATTTTGACTATTCTGGATCCCTTCCAATTTCATAAACATTTCAGAATCATCTTGTCAATTTGTTCAAGGAAATTGCCTGGAATTCTGATAGGGAATGTATTGAATCTGCACATCAGTTTGGAGAGTGTTGCTATCTTAATAATATTAAGTTTTCTGATTCATGAATATAGAATCTTTCCATTTACTTAGCTCTTCCTTAATTTTCAACTATATTTACAGTTTTAAGCATATAAATTTTTAATTTCTTTTAAAAAAATAGTCATACATATTTACTACTTTTTGATGCCATTGTAGATGGAAATGATTTCCTAATTTAATTTTCAGATTGTTCATTGAAAGTATGTAGAAATACAATTGATTTGTGTATATTGATCCTCTGTCTTATAACCTTGCTGTGATGGTTGATTTTTTGTCAACTTGACTGTGCCACACAGTGTCCACATATTTATTAAAATGTCATTCTGGATGTTTCTGTAAGGAGGTTTTTCAATGAATTTAACATTTAAATGGATAGACTGAGTAGAGCAGATAGCCCTCCTTAATGTAGGTGAGCCTCATTCAATCGGTTGAAAACCTAAATAGAAAAAAAATGCTGATCCTCCCTATAATAAGAAGGAATTTCCCTGTTTGGTTGTCTTTTAGCTGTAACATCAGTGTCCCCCCCAACCCCTGTCTTTGGACTTGAATTGAATCAGCTCTTTTAGATTTGAGTCTGCTGGCCTTTGAGGCAGAATTACACCATTGGGTTTCCTGGTTCTCTGTCTCTGGAACTATTGTCAGCTCCCTGGTGTCCCTGGCATGCAGACTGCAGATCTTGGGACTTGTCAGCCTCTATTGTCACATTAGCCAATTTCTTCTAAATCTCTTTCTGTATGTGTGTGCTTGTGAAATATATACTCTTGGTTCTGTTTCTTTGGAAACCCTGACAAATTATACTGGTTGAACTCATTTATTGATGCTAATAATTTTTTGGTAGACTTAACAATTTTCTTTTCTTTTTTTTTTTCTTATTTATTTATTTATTTATTTTTATTTATTAAATCATAGCTGTGTACATGTGAAACTTAGTAAATGTAGAATATAAATGTCTTAACACAATAACTAAGAAAATGCCAGGAAGACTATGTTAACCAGTGTGATGAAAATGCGACTTACAATTTTCTATACACAAGATTATATCATCTTTGAATAGACATGTTCAATGTTTTACTTGAAACAATAAACATTTACTTGTTCAATGTTCAATGTTTTACTTATTTTTCTTTTCTCAATCTGGATACCTGTAAGTTTCTTTTTTCTTTGCCTAAATGCCCTGACTAAAGTATCTATTTTTTTTTTTTTAACACTAAGTATCTTTTTATCTGTGAGTTTTTCGCAGGCGCCCTTTATTAGGGTAAGGAAATTCCCTTGTATTCCTAAAGTTTTAGAGGTTGTTCTTTTTTTTTTTTTGAGACCGAGTCTCAAACTGTCGCCATGGGTAGAGTGCCATGGCATCACAGCTCACAGCAACCTCCAATTTCTGGGTTCAAGCAATTCTCCTGCCTCTACTTCTCAAGTAGCTGGGACTACAGGCGCCCACCACAACGCCAGGCTATTTTTTTGGTTGCAGCCGTCATTGTTGTTTGGTGGGCTGGGGCTGGATTTGAACCTGCCATCTTAGGTGTATGTGGCTGGCGCCTTATCCACTTGAGCCACAGGTACCAAGCCTAGAGGTTGTTCTTTTTAATATCAAAAAAAGTGTTGGATTTTGTCAAGTCCTTTTGGGGGGGCAATCTACTGATAACGTCATGTGGGTTTTGCATTTTTTTTCTATTGGTATGGTTGTATTATATTAATTGATTTTTTGATGTTAAACTAACCAATCTTTCATTTTTGGGATGACTTCCACTTGGTCATGGTGTATAATTCTTTTTGTATGTTGCTAGATTTGCTTTGCTAGTATTTTGAGGATTTTTGGACTCATAATCATGAGTGAATTTAGTCTGTAATTTTCTTTCTTGAAATTGTTTGTGTTGTGAAGGTCTTTAAGTTTTCTGGAGATGTATTTCTCCTTTTGGTATCAGAGTAATACTATTCTCACAAAATGAATTAGGAGGTGTTTTCTTCTATTTTTTTGAAAGAGCTCATGAAAAATGGACATTATATCTTCTTTAAATGTTTGCTAGAATTCTGTAGTAAAGCCATCTGGTCCTGGACTTTTCTTTGTGGTCAGAGATCTTTCTTCTCCTTCTTTCATATAGGCATTTAGCTTTAAATTTTCCCCTGAGCATTGCTCCAGATGCATTCCTTACGTTTTGGTATGCCATATCTTGGTATTCATTCATCTGAAAGTATTTCCGATTTCTCTTTTGACTTTTTTTTTTTTTTTAATTCATTGGTTATTTGGGAGCACTTGTTTAGTACCTCTCAATTTTGACTAGTTACATTTCAAGTGCCCAATGGCCATGTATGCTTAATGATCACCAAATTTAATGGTTTGACTTTATAGAGTTATTAAGTGATACAAATTGGGAGTTGACCCTGGTTTATCTAATTTCAAAGAAATAATCTCTGCAAACTGTCTCTCTTATACTTTAAATGTATACACAACTAAACATTGCTAATTAGTCACTTTTAGAAGTTTAATCACCTTATTTTGGTGAATATAATTTTAACTTTGTAATTTAAAAATTATTTTAAAAAATTTATTTTTTATTATATATATTTTAGGTGTACATGACATTTTGATATATATACACATAGTAAATTGATTACTATAGTCAAACAAATTAACATATTCATTACCTTCCATAGTTTCCTTTTAAGATTTTTAAATTTTTAAGCATAGCACACATATGGAAAAATGCTTCAAAGATAAATGTACAGCTCAGTGAACTATCACAGAACAAATAGAACATTGCCAATCATTCTAGATGTCCTCTTTGTGCCACTGCCCAATCTCTAGCCTTCTTTTCTTCCCCAAAGTGATAATCTTGCTTCTAACCAGAGTTGGATTCACCATGAAGACAATGCAGCCTAAGCTACAGGAGTCTTCACTTATACACTCCTCCAAGCCGTAGAGTGGGATGGGGGAGGCTCCCTAAAGTGTTCACATAGTCAATGGCTATCATTTTTTAAACATATTCTTGTACATGTTGAATAAGAAGAATATTTTGAGTTGGTGATGCTGTCTATTCTGCCTTTCTCTCAGAGTAAGTCATTTTGCCTTCTGTTGAATGGCACTGGGACAACTTTTGGCAATTTTGGATTTTGTCCATGCTTTAGATTCTATGGGTTGTTGGAGTTGAGGATACATTTTGTTGAAGTTAGTGGGACATACTTATGTGGCTCTGAGTCATTTCAGATAGTTAAATTTATATAAAATTATTTGTCATGTTCTATTTTTCATTCTCCTGATAATTGGCTTATTTTAATTTTTTGTTATAAAAAATTATATTGGCATATAATTTTTATACATGTCTTTGGTAAATAAATGTGTGCATTTCTTTTTGATATATCTCTCTAGGACTGAATCTGTCAACTCATAGAGTCCTATGTATATTTGACTTTGGTAGAAATACCAAACTGAATTTCGCAGTGGGTATAATCACATGTGCTGCTACCAGTGGCATGAAGGTTTCCTTTTATTCACATCCTTACCAAATAGAGAATAAAAGAATAATAGTATTTTACATTTAGCCACTCTAGTAAAAGTGTAATACTATTTCACTGTCATTTTAATTTGTATATCCTTGAGTATTATTGAGATCAGGTAACTTTTCAGTCTATTGATTATTTAAATATTCTCTTTTGTGATATCTTTGTTAAATTTCTAATCTACCTGTACATTTACTGTCTTTTCTTGTTGGTTTGTAGGATTTTTTTTTTTTGGGGGGGGGGGAATGAACTCTTTATCTATTATATGTCTGGAAAATATTTCCTCCTACTCAGTAGCTTGCTATTTTACTCTCTTCATCATATCATTTGATGAATAAAAGTTTAAATTTACTACTTTCTCTTCCTTCCTTCATTCATTCTTTTCTTCTTCCCTTCCTTCTTTCCTCCTTTCTCCTTCTCCCTCCCACCATCCTTCATCCTTCCCTTCCTTCCTTCCTTCCTTCCTTCCTTCCTTCCTTCCTTCCTTCCTTCCTTCCTTCCTCTCTCTTTATTTTTTGAGACAGAGTCTCTCTGTCACCCAAGAGGTTAGTTGGAGTTTTAAGTGCATACCAGGGGGAAAAAGTTAAAAAGTTATTTATAGGTCAGGCAGGTTAGGTTACATTATGCTGCAATAAAAACCAATCTCAAATTCTCAGAATATTAACTCAGGAAAGATTAGCTTCTTAATCTATGTAGAGTCTGCTGTGGGTCCAGAGTACCTTCCAAAAATTGTTCTGGAAGGTACCCTGGGAGTACCTATTGGGGAGATAGTTCTGTTATTTTACATGTCTGTGTGGGGACTTTGTAGGGTATCTTAATTATATTACTTTAACAAATTTAACAAAGTTTTATAAGACTATCATAGTTTGAATCCACCTTGGTAAAAGATTTTACAGAGTTTGTATAGGAATATGCTTGAAGATGCCATTGTCATTCTGTAGCCCTTTTCTTTCACATTGAGTTAGGTATTACATTTTCCAAATGTGATTTGATGAATATGCATATTATGGAGAAATGAGACACCTTGTTTGAATTACAATGGTAAAACAATGCAACTATTCATGGAGCACTTACCATATACTGGGTAGCATACTGAGGGTTTTGATACCTTTTCTCATTTAATGCTCAAATCTGATACTCAGAGGCATGAAGTAATTTGTCTTGTCACATAAATTAAGGAGAAGAAGTTAGACCAAATTCAGATCTGTTTGGTTCCAGAGTCTGTGGTCATTACCACAATGCAATGTTGCCCACCCATTTCCAGATAATACATCCTGAATGTATAATTGCCATAGGCCTATTAGCAACCAAAAATTGATGATTGTGATGATGATGAATACATTAATATGGTGGGCGTTATATTTGATTTTACAGCATTTGGGTCCTTGTTTAGATTCCCAAAGATGTCCTATTATGTATGCTTAACATTCCCAGCATTACGATCACTCCCTTGGTTTAAGACTTTGCCTATGGTAGACCCCAATTAAAATGCAAATATCTTTCCTGGGAGCAATAATAAATTAACACCAATCACTATGGCCACATTAGCAAGAAACAGCCAATTTCTATCATCAAGAATAATTAAATGGAAAAAATAAATTTAAAAGAGTCCATTTGTTAGAAAGCAATTTAATGTATATATACTCAGGTGATAAATTAAATTTTATAATTGAGTGGAAGGTATATTTTACATAATCGTAAGGGGTAGGCCAGTAAGGGAAGGCTTTTGTAATTGATAATACTTATCAGAAAAGGCTTCTTGGAGAAGGTGGCAGTTGATATGAGTCTTGAAGTCCTGATTGACTTGAAAACCAAGTCTAATAATTCTTATTTTTAAAAAAACCTTAACATAAGGCTCTATTGTTTTTTTGTTCTGCTTGTAATAGTCCACCTTTCTGTATCTTCTTTGCTGGGAAATATTTCTTCTTCTAGTCTACTCCTGTTACTTGAGTGGAAACTGCCATGTTTTTAGTGCTCTCTCTCCTAGATAGTGTTGATTGGCTTAGAGATAGGCACTTGATCTAGTCTAGTCCAATCAGAATACCTAAACTTATGACCAGAGTTGATGAGTTCAGTGATTGATACTTGGCCTAAGATTGCCCAATCAGATCCATTTGTAGGATTTCTGAGTTTGAGACTAGAGAAAGTGAATCTCTATGACTTTGTGCATTGTGAGATTTGAGGTAAGGAAGCTCTGGGTGACTATATTCCTAGGTGCTCTCTTTTAAGAAAGACTGAGGTGTCCTGAAGGACAAAACAGAAATGAGAGTCACAAAGAGTCAGATGTCATTTCTGTTTTTGTTTCCAGAGGTCTCTGAGATCCAACTCTATGCTCTATTTTGGTAGTTTAATCTTTCTATGAATAGTTTTTAATAACCTCACTGTTACCACCATTGTATTCCCTTGGCTAATTTGAACAGCATTTTTGCCACATGTAATTAAAACCATCCTGAATAATATTTTTTTGTGACTTTATGTTGAAATAGGTAGTAGGGATTATAACCCTTATTTTACAGAGAAAAAATGAGGAATGAGGCTCAGAAAAAATAATGGAATCAAGATACTAAAAAAGGTTAAGATTTGATCCAAAAAAATATCAAATACTCTCTCACTGGAGAAAACATTTGTAGGTACAAGGAGATGGGTCATGACAAATCTGCTGGTTTAGGGTATTCAAGATATGAACTATGAATACAATAGTTTCCCAGTCTTAGGGTATTATAAGTTTTCTAACCTTTGGTATCATTTTAGATTGGGTTTTTTTTTTGTCAGCAAGACTTTAGCTTTTGAGGAAAAAAGGAGGAAGTCCAACTTCACCACAGAACCCACTTCCTATTGTACCTTAGGCCCATGGGGTTGCCCAGGTCTGAAGTCAGCTATAACTATCTGCCTTATACCTGCATTAATGATGTAACACTGAAAAGAATGTATTTTTGACAAAAACAAATTTCAAAATGATTCCAGATGATTGATTGTTTCACTCTTAACAAATCACACTCAAATCCATACTATCTTAGAGCTACAGAGAATTTCAGAAAGAATCGTCCTTTAAATTTTTGGATAAATTTTGTTTTGAGAAAGATACTGTCTTTGTAAAAAGAAAAAAAAAAAGGCCATTATAATTTTATATCATTCCTTATTTTAAATAAGTTTAAAGTAGCTCAAAAGGATATAACCATATAAGAAGACAGTAAATTAGAAATAGAAGAGAAACAAAAATGTTAATAAGGTAGGTACATTAAATCAAGTTAGGAGTGAGACTAATAAACAACAATATGATACAGTCCTACGTGTATTTGACAACTGGCCCAAATAAGGCTTTAAGTCTTCTTTTTTTATTTTTTTATTTATTTTTTATTTTTTTATTTTTATTTTTTTATTAAATCATAGCTGTGTACATTGATATGATCATGGGGCATCATATACTAGCTTCATAAACCATTTGACACATTTTCATCCCAATATTCAACATAGCCTTCCTGGCGTTTTCCCAGTCACCGTGGCAT
>CAUYPK010020604.1:0-15738 GCA_963574355.1 Loris lydekkerianus | reverse complement strand
AAATCTAAAATTTCTTTGCTCAGCTTCTTATTGGAGGATCTATCCAACACTGCCAAAGGAGTGTTAAAATCTCCAACTATTATGGAGCTGGAGGAAATCAAGTTGCTCATGTCTGTTAGAGTTTCTCTTATAAATTGAGGCGAATTTTGATTGGGTGCATAAATATTAATAATTGAAATCTGATCATATTGAGTATTACCCTTAAAAAATATGAAGTGACCATTCTTATCCTTCCTTCCTTTTGTTGGTTAAAAGCCTATTGTATCTGCAAATAGAATTGCAACACCTTTTTCTGATTTCCATTTGCCTGAAATATGGATGACCATCCTTTCACCCTGAGTCTGTTTATCTTTTAAGGTAAGATGAGATTCTCGTATGTAGCAGATATCTGGCCTGAGTTTTGTATACAGCCAGCCAACCTGTGCCTCTTTAGAGGACAGTTTAAGCCATTTACATTAATGAAGAATATTGATAAGCCTAGTAGAATTTTGGTTATTGAGTTTTTCAAAAGTCCTGTGGACATTTTTAATCCTTTTGCCACTGTGGAAGTTGGAATTTGATCAAAAGTTTCTGAGTGAGTTTACTTTTGTGGTAGAGGATTGTGCTGGTCATTATGGAGGATAGTCTGAGAATATCCTGAAGAGCTGGTTTAGTTATGGCAAATTTCGTCAACATGTGAATGTCATTAAAGTATTTAATTTCTCCATCATAAGCTGGATACAGGATCCTGGGTTGAAAGTTATTTTGTTTTAGGAGATTAAGTCGATGACCACCCTCTTCTGGCTTGAAAGGTTTCAGCAGAGAGATCTGCAATCATTCTAATGTTCTTCCCTTTGTAGGTTATGGTTTTCTTACGTCTGGCTGCTTTCAGCATTTTCTCCTTCATATTAACATTAGTGAAGTTAATTATGATGTGCCTGGGGGATGTCTTATTTGGGTTGAGTCATGCTGGGGTTCTGAAACTGTCTACTATCTGAATTTCAGAATCTCTTGGCATGTCTGGAAAATTCTCTTTCATAATTCCATGAAGAGCCTCTGTGCCTTGCAAAGGCACTTCATCGTTTTCAGGGATTCCTGTGAGGTGGATATTAGCCTTCTTCGAATTATTCCTGAGCTGAGAGAATGATCCATTTTTGCTCTCCATTTCTCTTCCTCTTTGAGAGTTTGGGAGCATTCAAAAGCTTTGTCTTCAATGCCAGAAATCCTTTCATCTGCTTGCTCTACTCTGTTACTGAGGGATTCTACTGTATTTTTCAGATCTTTGAGGCTGCAAATTCTTGTTTCAAGGTATCAAAATCTTTGGTGATTTTGTCTTTAAATTCGTTGAATTCTTGAGACAACTTTTGAATTGCTCCTTGAATTTCTAATTCCAACTTTTCCTCCATTTTATTAATCTCGTTTGCGATCCAAATTCTGACAGTTCGGCCATCTGTTTATGAATGGGATCTTCAGTTACGTCTGCCATATCTTTCCTTGGGGGGGTTGATCTACTCAGATTATTCATGTTACCAGAGTTTTTCCGCTGATTGCACCCCATGATTATTTTACACCGTTTGACTAGATGAGTGGATAAAGAAAAGTTGGGTTCGGGGCTCCAGGAGTAGTGATTAACCAGCCCTTTGCCCAAAAGCTGGGACTGGTATCTGTACCTTTTCCCCTGGAGCTTTGCCGAGGACCCGTACAGTGGTACGGCCTGAGAATCTGGGGACCTGCTTGGTGTAGTGGGGCTAAGTGGTTCTGTCTTATTTTCAGCTGGTCTCTGTCTGACCCTAGTGAAAGTTACTCTGGGTTAAAGTCTCAGCTGTGGAGAAAAAAAACGACTGGATTCCTTTCAAATCAAAGGAAGTGTAGTCTCAGGAGGCACCTATGGCTCAGTGGGTAGGGTGCCAGCCCCATATACCAAGGGTGGCAGGTTCAAACCTGGCATTGGCCAAACTACAACAAAAAAATAGTCAGGTGTTGTGGCAGGCACCTGTAGGCCAAGTTACTTGGGAAACTGAGGCAAGAGAATTGCCTAAGCCCAGGAATTGGTGGTTGCTGTGAGCTGTGTGACACCACAGCACTCTACTAAGGGCATATAAACTGAGACTGTCTCAAAAAAAATAAATAAATAAATAAAAAGGAGCTGTCTTCCCTAGAGAGTGAAGGACCTCCCCTTACCCCAACACACACATATAAGACATTATTCTCTCTCCACCCTTCTGCTGTTTTGTCTCAAATGCAACTGCAAAAGCACACAGCAGAGCAGGGCGAATAACGCCTCAGTTTTCTGCTTAAAGACTAAAAAGGCACTCCTAAGGAGAGAGATGGCAAGAAAGAAGCATCTGGAAAAGTGGCCTCATAAGGCTATTTATGGCTGGCTGCACCAGCTTGGGTCTGACCCTAAGGAACATGTGTGTCTTTAGGGTCACACTGGCTTCAGGGCTCTCTCTGCCTTTAAAGCTTTGTGCCTCACTTCATTATCACCCAGAGAAAAGAGGAGAAACTATGGTGGGATGTGCACACATATTCAGCAACAAAGACAGAGGCAGGCCACTGGGATGCAGGGAGGAAGAGGGAAAGGAAAGCACGTAAGAGACTGATAAGCACAAGGAAGGGCATCAGATACAGGTGAGCATCCACGTACAGACAACAGGAGAAACCACCACGTACAGTTAATGTAACAGTGTAAGGCCGAACAGCTTGGACATTTTAAAATGCTTCACTTTAGACATATTTTGGAAATACACACACACACACACACACACACACACACACACACACACACATATCTCTTAGTCCCCTTGTACCTTTACAGATCGATTGGCAATCTATGGTTTTGTTATAAAGCTTGTCCAAATCCTAAAAAATAATTTTTAAAAAATCCATACCTTTGGACCCAATAATTCTTCTAGGACTCTGTCTTTAGGAAAGATTCCTTAACAAAGATGATTATCCCATCAATGTTTGTAACAGTAGGAAATGAAATCTTCAGTAAGAAAACAGTATGAGAAATTATGGTGCATGCCCTGAATGGAGTATTATACAGTTTTTAAAATATAAGTTTTCTGAATACTATATAACACTACCATGAAATATCATAAAAGATTCTTAGAATGTAATGGGAAATAGGATGGGCTAGTTTTCACTGTATATGAAGAACGACCACAAAAAAAGCTAAACACAAAAAATTTACCTTGGGGAAAAAAGACTAGGAGAGCATAAAAATGCTAATAGGGTTTAAATGGTGAGGTTACAGATTCCTTTTTTCTTCTTTCTGCTCTTCTGTTTTTCAGGTTGGGATAATAAGCACATATTACTTTGAAAGCAATAATTAGAATACTTTGAAGCCACCCCTTGCAAAATAATAAAATGCTTTTCTATCTTACAAACAACCTTAATATTTTACCTAAGGACACTAAGTTATGTTACAGATTTTCCTAGGAACAGAAAAAAAGGTTTCTTAAACTTAAGAATCTTAATTACTCTGGGAGGTGGAGGCAAGTGGATTGCCTGAACTCAGGAGTTCAAGACCAGCCTGAACAAGAGCCAGACCTCATCTCTAAAAATAGCCGGACGTTGTGGCAGGCACCTGTAGTCCCAGCTACTTGGGAGGCTGAGGCAAGAGAATCACTTGAGCCCAAGAGTTTGAGGTTGCTGTGAGCTGATGCCACAGCACTCTTAATGAGGGCACAAAGTAAAACTGTTTAAAAAAAAAAAAAAAAAAAAAAAAAAAATCTTAATTACTCTAGTTTCCAGTCCACTATACAACCACTATGAAGAGGGAAAACATCCTACAGCTAATGATTAATAAATAATGTGAAATCATTCAGAACTTTCAAATCAGACCATTCCTCCTTATTGGGGAAAATATATATATAATAGATTTGCAAGAACACCATTCCAAGTAGTTTGGTCTCCGTGGACAATTACAGAATGTCAAGCTGTCACACAAAACACCACTAATAACTAAACTGTTCTTTTGATTCATCATAACTTAAAGGTCCCCACCCTCACAAACTGTCAAGGAGGCCCCTTCCCTTCCATCTGTTCTACAGCACCAGGCTTAACATGAAAGGCCAACAGCAGAACCCCTCTGGACCTGTCAGCTTGTTTCATCAAGCACTCTGCTACCCCAGCCCACCCTGTGACTGCAGTCCATCCTTCATCTGACACCTGCTACACGGGGTGGAAAGCAGTGCTTTGGCAGCATGCTGGGGTGTCTTCCCATTCATGTTAGGATTTCCATGAGCAAAACACACCATTTCTGAACCATAGACTACTAGCTGTGATTAATTTTCAGGATAAAAAAATGCGCACTGGGTTTCTGCCCTTCAAGCATAGGTGTAAGTGCTTAGTAAATTAGAGATGTGCTGTTAAAAGCAAATAGCACCAAAGGAGAACAAAGTCAGCTGTGGAACTTAGGCAATTTGGTATCTTCTTCAATCTTCCTGAAATGTGATTAAGCATGACCTTTAAGAGAGTAGATCAACCAATCAATTTTGGTGGAACAACCTTGCACGTGCCAGGAGAGTGCGTGGTGTGTAGGAAGAAGCCCACCGCAGCAGCACAGCCTAACTACCTCACGGTGCGGGAAAAGTTACCAAGATTTATCTCCATTGATTTTACTTATAAAAAAAACACATCAGAAAACTGCAACCTTAGCTCGATACTAAAGGTTGTGCTTGACTTCTTGAGGGATGAACTGGATATTAATAGTTATTAGGACACATTCATACACAGATACACAGGAGGATGGAGAGAAGCAGCTGGTAATCTTACTTAATCCTGGTGCGGCCCTAAATCAGGCTCCACAGACTGTGGGAAAATCAAGGAAAATCTTCAATATTCCTAAGATGAGACTGTGTAGGCATGTGCTCACAAGGGGAGCCAAAGGAAGAGCAACAGCAAAGTGGTGATTCTAGATCCTGAGTGGGGAGGCAAAGGGCCAGGAGCAGGAATACTGCCAACACTGGTGCTACCATGCTCCTCGAAGGCCTCGGTGATAGGTCAGTAAGGTCTGGTTGAATGTCCAGCAGAGCATGGTCAGTCCAACCAGAAAACAGCACACAGGAGAGCAGAATGTTTGGACCTGGACAAGACCTCCAAACTGAAAAGGCTGGGGGAAAACAAAGCAATTTGAGCACTCTGCAGCTATACACTTAATCTCCGGCCTAGCAACTGCCAGCAGGACTGGTTCCCAGCACCCACGTCACCCTAAGCACATATTCAGTTCTCAGTAAAAGTAGGAAATTGAAGACACTGCCAAAGATAAATGGAGGGAAATCCAAAGAGAACCAAAAATGGTAAGATTTCTTCTAAAGAATCCAGAATTGGAGTGTGTATGTTTTACACTTTTAAAATAAAGTTATTCTTTTTTCTCAAGCCTAACATCATAAAGAATCCTTGAGTTCATGCCCAAAAAACTAGAGAAATAAAACATTTCTTATCCTGTGGAATGGGACCAATCATATTTCTTATTAACTCAACAATTGTCACAAATTATATTGTGATGTTTTGTGATGTATTACAAACAATACTTAACTCCAAATCAAGAAATACAGGTTCCAGTCACAACTAGGTGATACAAGAACATGTCCCAGAAGAAGTGAGGGCAGTGGGTATTTAAGGGTGAGAAAGATCTGGGAAAAAGTGAGGAGAAAATGTTTTAGAAAAGGGCACAACATCTGGAAAAAGGGGCAGAGCATCAGCCAAAAGGAAATCTGAAAAATATGAGCTACGTTCAAAGTATAGAAAATGGAATAGTCTGACTAAAGAAGACTACGTGTTGGGCCTCAGATGGGAGATGAGAGGCAGTGAGGGTGCCAGGCTAAGGAGGGCACTAACCCCTGGGGGGGCCCACTGAAATGCAGGCATAGCCAGTGGGAAAAGAGCCAGCTACAGGTGGCAATTAACAACCTGATCTTGGCTGAAGATGCCAAACAAGGAAGTCACTGTTAGAGACAGGGTCCCTATTATATTCCCAGGGAAAAGAGCTGAAGGAAATCAATACAAATTACAGACACAAAGAGTCCCTTTCCTGACAGTGAGAGACATTATCAGCCACAACTCTAGCAGAATGCCTTCAAAGACTTCAAAGGCCGAGGCCCGTGGATTGCCTGAGCTCAGGAGTTCAAGACCACCCTGAGCAAGAGAGAGACCCTGTCTCTAATAATAGCTGGGCATGTGGCAGCCAAACACAGGTACTGTAAGATTCTCCACACTATTCCAGGACAGCGGGGATTACTGGGCCGTTCCAGCTTCTGATTGTGCTCCTTAAGGTTTCTATGAATGGGCTGTTAGTTAGCTTGGCTAACTAACCATCTGCAGTGAGGTAATTTCTAGATTTTACCCAGTCCTTGCATTAACCCTACAAGGTAGGCACTGACCCCATTTTACATGACACAGAGACGGTGAACAACGTGCCTGAAGTCACCCCTAGGAAATAGCTCCACCCCAGGCTGTCCCTCTGGGCCACACCACCATCCTAAGGCTCAGCTTCTCTCCTGCTCTCCTTCGCACCCTCCACTCCAGGCAACACGGTCAAGCCTTAGATGAGCACAGAGCTCACCAAAGGACGCGAGGGGGCCACCGGTGTCTACTGGGCCATTCCCAGGAGGATCCCACGTGAATGCTTTTTTTTTTTTCATTTTAGTGGCTATGTATTTATTATAATGTCTATTAGGAAACACACATATACTAATATATAATAGCTTAAGTAAGTGACAAAATTTCCTTTTTCAGCAAATATAATCAGGAAAAAAGTTAATCTATTTTAAAAAGATATCAAGTAATCAAAAGTAAATATTATATGGGAACATGTCAAAAATAATCAAGAAGAAAACAAGCAAATTTAAATTCTGAGATTGAGAAACTTAGGAATCTAGCTGTTTTATTTCATTTGCCTAGGGTGAAATGATCCTTTTTACCTAGAATGTTCTCCGGTCTCTTCCTTACCCTCCAAGTCTGCCTGTCAAAAGCGCACTCTTTGGGGGCAGGCCAGCACTTAGGGTACACTCACCAGCCAATCTCCTCCTCAAGACTCTGAGTGGAGCCCTTTCTTTGGCCTTCCCAGTGTCACTGCTGCCTCCTTCACTATTCCCTGTGAACCTGTGTCCTTGCCCTCCCTTTCCCTGTCCTGGTAGCAGTGAGAAGACAGGGCCTCATCCCGTTCAAGGTCCCTCACAGAGCCAAATATACAGCTCTGCACACAGTGGGCCCTAGGGAAACATTTCCTAAATGACCATGCTGGGGTTTTCCTAAGCATTCTCATGGGACAAAATTAGGTATTCTCACTCTATCAACCAAGGGGAAAGGTACAATGTAGTTATGCTCCAAATCTTTCTTTCTTTTTTTTTTTTTGAGACAGAGCCTCAAGCTGTCGCCCTGGGTAGAGTGCCGTGGCATCACAGCTCACAGCAACCTCTAACTCCTGGGCTCAAGCGATTCTCTTGCCTCTGCCTCCCAAGTAGCTGGGGCTACAGGCGCCCGCCACAACGCCCAGCTATTTTTTTTTGGTTGCAGCCATCATTGTTGATTGGCGGGCCCGGGCTGGATTCAAACCTGCCAGCTCAGGTGTATGTGGCTGGCGCCTTAGCTGCTTGAGCCACAGGCTCTGAGCCAGCCCCAAGTATTTCTTGAAACAAAGGACTCAAGCAAGAATCTCATAAGCCAAATCTGTAAGAAACTAGAAATTATTTTTCATTAATGCTTATCAAGTTTTATTTCAAGTCTGCAGACCTATACCCAGACAGAGCTTCTGCAAGTCCTCCACAATGTGCCTAACCTTCTATGAGTACTTTATAAACAAAAGACAGTAATTAACCTTGGGACCACTGAAAACCACATGTACGACCAGACTAAATTAATATTTACAAGATCAAACAGGACAGCAAAGACGATTAGATCAAGGAAGATTTAGATGTGGGTCAACTCTTACTCCAAACCACAAATGAAATCTTCTATTAAGATGCCTTATACTCAGCACTGATAAGCTGCTTCTAAGGCAGAACATTGGGATAGAGCAGGCATTTGGACCAATATTGAGAGGACCCCACACACACACACAGTCTTTCTGTTCCCTGGACCCAAGAGAACAGCTGAGACCATTAAACCCACAGAAAACACAAAAGCCTCCACCATAGTCCAGCTGCAACATTAACTATGCTAAGAAAAGTCACTGTTTACTGAGCCCTTATTATGTGCCAGACACCATTTTAAGTGTTTAATTCATTGAAGCTTTGCAACAATCCAAAGAGGCAGCTGCAACGAGAAGACCCATTTTGCAGATTAGAAAGCAAAAAAAAGACTTAAGTAATTTGCCCCCAGGAAACCCCAGAAAAAAGTGCTAGAAGCCGAGTTGGAACTGGCATCAGACAGAGCTGGGTGCCTCATCCTCATGCCATGTTGCTATGCACCTCAATTTGCAATTTTACCCTCAAATATAACTGGCATAACATTTGCTCACATTTCCACCAAAATAACTATGGCATATTGTTTATTTCATGCCTTCATTATGAAAACTTCATTAAGTAGGACAAATGATTTTAAAATGAGGCATATTTTACATTTCAACATTAGTTCTAACAGATACTGAGAAAAGATTAATTTCTGTACCTTAGCGAACATCTAGCTGGTGCAGTAGCGACAGGGAACAGGCAGAGCAAACCTCGAGTGCACAAAGTTGATGCCTTGGCAAATAATTACACAGTAACCAGTCTCCCATCCCAACAACACAATGGGAGCAGCAAGGTGAAAGTACCACCACTTCCAAGCAAGTGCAGCTTGAGTATTCCGAATCCAAAAATCTGAAATGAAACTCTGCAAAGCCTAAAAATTCTTGAGCACCATCATGATGCTCAAAGGAAATGCTCATTAGAGAATTTCACATTTGGGGATTTTGGAATTGGGGATGTTCAACTGGTAAGTACAACGTAAATATTTCAAAGTCCAAAAAAATCCATAATCTGAAATGCCTCTGGCCTCAAGCATTTCAAGTAAAGGATACTTAACCTGTATGACCTATTTGAGAAAAACAACTTTCTGACTTTCATAGACCAGAGAAGGGAAAGGTATAGATATCATAACAGGACTCACACCCTTGCAGAGAAAGGTGTGGGTCCAGCTCAGCATAACCCACCCTCCAAGAATTGCCCACTCCAACATGGACACATTCAGTTAGATTAGAACGAGCAACTGGCTCCAGATTCTCTCTGGAAAAATAAAACCAAGAGAGTCTTCATTCAGCCCATACTGCTCACATAAACTAATATTATGTAAATGCAGAGGCTGTGAAGCTGTCTTACTCTGCCAAGTACACCCATCTGCAGACAGCAAAGCCTGATGGAGACCCACAAAAAGGGAGGGATGAGGCACTTGGGTGCCCAGAGCACTTAAGACTCCCCGAGGAGCTGCCCTGGATCTTGGTGCCAGGCCTTCAGAAAGTCTGGCTATACTGCTGCCTGCACTTTGGTTGCATAAAACACCCAATAATACCCCCTTTGTTGCTCACATGGACTCAAGTGAATTTTCTCCTTGAAACCAAAAGAGCCTAGACAAAGGTAAAAGCACCTTAGCCTGCATCACCTGCGGTCAATAATCCTCAGCCAGCTCCTCCAAATAGGATCATTTACATTACAGGGCTCACCCACCTCAGAGCTGTCTGACTTCCAGCAAGGCACCTACCTGCCTTTCCTGAGACTTAGTGTCCTCATCTAGCAAACCAACAGGGACACCATGCTTAACAGGCTTGATTCACAAGTCACTAGGGGACCAAATGAGATAGTGGACAGGAGTCTGGGCTCTGGCCTGCTGCAGCCAAGGGATAGAGGCTGAACCTTAACTTTGGAAATCATTATTTCTTTGGGGGAACTACACATACACCAGTAAAGGTATGACAGCGCTTGGTGTCTCTTCAAGAAGGAACACAGAGCTGGGCTGCTTGGACTCTAGGTCACACCCCACATGGGGTTTAAATCTTCTCTTGTATCTGCAGCAAGTCTCTTTCTGCCTGAAATAATCAGGAATAATTTTGATGGGTCTTCATTAAACTTCATTTACTCTAGGATAAATCTAAGCCATTGGGACAGTAGCAATTCAGTTTCCAGCAACTACATTAGCCAGTGGACTGTAAAAGTCTGCCTGTACCTGGGATTTTCCAGCAGGTGGTCCCAAGCATTATTCATAAAAGTGAAAAGACTCCCTTAGTTTATTTTTCTTCAAGACTCCCAAATTATCGGCACCCCTGCACTTTCTCAGACTCTCCTGATGGTGGTGGAGAAGTCAGGACCATGACTCCCACTAAGAGTAATAAACACAGTGGAATATTCTGTCCTCAAGGGAAATGTATTGTCAAGTGATAATTTTTTTAATATTAAAAATTATGAGATTCGGCCAATTTTAAAAGTAAAAACTCCATATACAGCTGAGCGAAAATATGTTGAAGTGGTCATCTGAAAGCCATACATAAACATATAAACAGCATGATGAAGCCGGTATCACCTAGCTCTTCCAGTTTTTTCCATATAACATAGGAATATTAGTCCCTTCTTCCCACCTCAGAGAGGCAGGAGCATTACTCCTTTTGCAGCAACTCAGAAGGTCTTACTTACAAAGGTCACTGTGTGACACAAAGTCTAAGCCCCTCCAAATCCACATCTCCCCAATTTCAGTGAAACTATCAAAAGCTAAGGACTTTATAATCAGCCCCAAATAATACTGAAGCATCATATTCATATTTCACTTACTCTAAAGCCTCTGAAACCGTGATGCATCTTACAATCACAGTGCCTGAAAACTCTGTTGGGCAGTGCTTTATCTTTCTCAGTGGTACAAAAAAGAATGCTGCATCTTACAGTCAATGGCGTCTTAAGTTCAATAAAACACAAGCAATTTGGTGAGTGAGACACACATCAACTTTCTTATCCCTAAAGGAACTTACAAACACACTACGGCCCTGTTCTGAAAATCCCACTTGACTTGAAAGAACGAAGCTGCTGCAATGGGGACTAGAGAACTGTGATTCTCATGTGGAAAGATAAAAGGGGACAGGCTTCCACAACTGAGACATGACACATAGGCTCAGAAGCCAAATAAGTGCTTGTCCTTTCTTAAAAGCTTCTAGTTTGAATTAGATTATTCACTTTGGAGAGAATCTAATATCTCAGGAGGACAAGAGGAAAAGAATGACCCTCAGAAGGACTTCAGGGGAGCACTGCAGACCAGGATGGGGCTTGGTGAAAGGAAGACAAGCTTCAAGTTTAAACAGTAATTTGTGCATAATGATCCTCACAGGTTGATACGAGAGTTATATTACATTAAATTAATCAAAGTACAAATAGTGCTGGCAAGCTCCAATGCCTCACTGCTCCTAAAGGCCTACCTACTAGCAGCTCCAAGGCTGTGTCTCACAGTCACCAAATCAGAGCGGGCAGGGGATGGGGCCAAAGAGATGCAGTCACGGCTCCAAACCAGTCGCAGCAATCTGAGGGGTGGGTCATGGGAGGACTCTGCTGAGCTGTGACAACAGAAGCCTTAAGCACAAGACCCATTACAGCTTCAACACCCCAGGCCATCTGTACTTCACAGCTGGAAATAAATCCTTGGGAAAGCAACCATTAACATGCCTTGCCCAAAACATGGCTTAAGATCCCTGTCTGCTGAGATGTTAAGGGGACACATGACTTCTCTCAACCTCCCTACTTAGTGTTACCAGTGGATATAGCAGCTCAAGTTATTCCCAATACATTTAGTACCAACACTCACTACTACATTTCATTAACTTACTCCAAAGAACTAATGTAATCAAGCCCTGAGTTCTTTACCAGCCTTAGCTCACTGAATCCTTACAGGGGTCCTCAAACTATGGCCCACGGGCCACATGAGGCGGTGTGATTGTACTTGTTCCCGTTTTGTTTTTTTACTTCAAAGTAAGATATGTGCAGTGTGCATAGGAATTTGTTCATAGTTGTTTTTTTTTTTTAAACTATAGTCCGGCCTTCCAACGGTCTGAGGGACAGGGAACTGGCCCCCTATTTAAAAAGTTTGAGGACCCCTGCTAGAATATATTATTCTCTCCATTTAAAGATGCAGAAACCGGGTGGTGCCTGTGGCCCAAAGGAGTAGGGTACCGGCCCCATATACCGGAGGTGGCAGGTTCAAGCCCAGCCTCAGCCAAAAACTGCAAAAAAATAAAAAAAATAAAAAATAAAAAAATAAAGATGCAGAAACTGAGGCCCAAGAGATGCCAAGCAACCTGCCCCAGATCACACAGTAAATAAGCCACAGAGCTTAGATCCTATCTAACACTGCCTGGGAAGGGGAGGGAGTTTGTTTCAAGGTAGAAGAACATAAACATAAATTTAACAAAAATGCAGTTTCCATTTCCTCTGTAAAAGAATGATTACCATAAATATGACCCATGTGAAGAGATTAGCAGGAAAAGGGTCCCTACTGTGAGGTGAAGCAGTGTCACACACTCTTGTCCATATGCAAACACATCACCATTGGCAGATGACATAGCTCAGAGAAAACGAGAGTTGACAAAAAGCTATAAAACCCAACCTTGATCTTTTGGCTGCCAGATCCCCCTGTACCCATAAGATATAAATAACACTCATGTTAAAGTAAATTCAACATACGGCAACTCATAATGGTCTTTCTCCCACACCGGTCAGGAGAATGGGCACACGGGGACAGTGAAAGTTATTGCCTCTGCCTGGGACCACTGCACAAACCCATGCAATGGTTATACTTCCATGCAAGTTTCATTACAGTGCCAGCCTTTGGGGGCTTCTGTGGGAAACTCTTCTACACTCTGCACTATGCCATTAACTTAAAAACTCAATTTTCAAACAAAATGTTTTAAAATATTTCCCTTTTTCCTTTCAGGGGAAGCCATGTACAAATCTTACCTTTCTTTTGGTCTCCTGTCACACCACAAGTAGCTCTCAATAATACAGTCACTCTTCACTAACTACAGGAGGGGTGCTGGTGTCAACACACAGCTTCCCCAGGGGCATACCTCAAAGGTGATGGCCTTGACATTCAGCAATGAGGTATGTGGTACTTTTTTTAGGACAGGTTCTCGAAATTAATCGTCCAACCTCATATGAGACCTTTCTGAAACACCAAAGGACACTTTAGTAAAGACGAAGGAAGGGGTGGGGCAACAAAGCGGCATGAATGAAGCCTTTGAGGGATGGAGCCTGAATCCTAACTTTGGAAATAAATTCTCCAATCTGAAAGAACTAGCAGGAGCAGCCTTATTCACAGTAGACCTGCAGACCCTGCCTCTCAGGGATCTTGGGGTGGCTCCAAGTAGGTCTGTCCAGCTCAGCACAGCCAGAACTGGAAGCAATGTTATGGTGTAAAAATAACATTTCTAGACCATTTGATTTGGGTTGTAAGATTTTTCTTTTTATACTTACCCTGGCAGTAAATAATATGCAAAGTTGATTTGACATACTTTTATTTTTTTATAGTTTATTTATTTTATTATTTTTAATTTTATTTTATTTTTAGAAACAGGATCTTGCTATGTTGGCCAGACTGGATTCAGACTCCTGGGCTCAATCGATCCTCCCACCTCAGCCTCTCGAGCAGCTGAAGGCATACTTTTAAACTATATTGTTGCCAGGCTCAGGGACGCACGCCTATAATCCTAGCACTCTGGGAGCGCCAAGGTGTGTGGATTGTTTAAGCTCAGGAGTTCAAGACCAGACAGCGAGACCCATATTTCTATTCAAAATAGAAAAACTAGCCAGGCATTGTGGCGGGCACCTGAAGTCCCAGCCACTAGGGAAGCTGACACAGGAGGATCGCTTGAGCCTAGGAATTTGAGGTTGCTGTGAGCTATGATGATACCACAGCACTCCACCCAGGGTGACAGAGTGAGACTATGTCTCAAAAAATAAAAAATAAACTATTCTATAATAAACTTTTATAGAGCAATTTGTTGTATTTTAAGACAGATGTGAACATTTGTTTACAAATTTAAAAATAAAACAAAAACATTTCTTTCCCCATAGCAGTGGTTCCACAGACCCCCATAAGAATCCTGATGAAAGCTAGAGATTATATTCTTGGAAACATACCTACATATATTCATGAATCCAACAGAAGCCTAACCACAGACCCCAAACTAATCTCTTCCCTAATGCATAAAGCACTCCTATTTAGTGTCTCTGTCAAGGGTTAGCAAAGTCACAGGGTAAGTATTGTAAAAACCAAAATTAGAGATCACATTGATAATCTTGAAATTTGGGGAGCTAAATTATGCTTTAATGACACAATTTTTTTTTTAAAAACTCACCTGAAAACATGACATCATGATCCATGAACATTAGGGAATTAAGGTTCACACAGATTCTCCTTTACCGCAGTCTAGTTCAATCAGCCCACTTACATATTTAAAATAAGAATATTGACAATGATCTCTGTGGCTTATATAAAAGTTCAGGACTCTTACACTTCATGTAAAGTTAACATTTTGAGGTTTTACCTAGAAGAGCCATTTTATAACAACACCTCATCAGAAAGACACTGCCGCATTCTCCAGAAAGCACTGCACCTGCTGCTGTGGGGACAGCAGAGGCTGCTCCAGCAGGGTCCAGACCTCAGCCATCCACAACCTGGACACCTGGGCAGATCACCTCACTTTTAGGAATCCAAGTTCAGTCCTCAATAAATTAAGGCTAAGACCGCTCATAACCCTCAGGACTATTCGAGAATTCAGGATGATAACAGCTAACACAGGCCAGGGCTCTTCTGGGACCCTTACATATACCAAGATTTTGAACTTCACAACAACCCTGAGATAGATATTGTCACCAACCTCATTTTACACGTCAGGAAAGAGGTATGAGTTGTCCGAGGTCACCAGCTGATAAAGGGAAGCAACAGGCCTGGAACCCTGGCACCAGGCCCCAGAGCCTACACTTTTACCTCCACACATCACAACTGTTTTATGATGGGCAAGTCGGTACTCCAGAAAGTGTAAAGGGCTAAAATAAGTATAAGCTGCTTCTATGACTTTGACTGCATCCTTTCTCTACCCTTTTCAAATCTGCCCCTCAAATAATCAAGATAATTTGCCTTCTGTTTGCATCCCTAAACTAGTTAAAAATAAATAAATAAATAAAACACGTCTTAATATGCATTACCCTTCAGCAGACCAACCCCTGAGTGGAATGCCTAAGGCACAATACGACACCGTGTCCCCAACACACACAGTGGCTAAGAAGAGGAGGGCCTAGAGTCCCACCTGTCCTCCTACCCCCTCCTCTCTGGAAAACATGGTGCATTAAAGTTACAATATTGACTCCAAACACACTTAAGCTACTTATTTAACTGAAAGTGTTAATTTGGTTTCTTCTGATGGCTCCTGCGAGACATTGGAAATACAATGGTGAATAGACCAATATGCCCTGTCCTCTGCCCAGGTAATCAGTACATACAGATGTGACTCAGCCACTGTGTGGTAATGCAGGAGAGAAGTGGCCTGCAGAAGAACACAGAATGGCCACCTCACCCCAGCATGGCAGGTCAGAAAAACCTCTCCAAAGCAAGTGACTATAAACAAATATGGAACAATGAGAAACTATTAAAAAGTGAGGTGGGGGTCTAATAACCAGAATCCACAGAGAACTCAAATTTCTTAGCAAGAAAAGAACATGTGACCCCATTTCAGGGTGGGCAAGGGACTTAAAGAGAAACTTCTCTAAAGAAGACAGACGCAAAATCTACAAACACATGAAAAAA
>CAUYPK010020602.1:0-50282 GCA_963574355.1 Loris lydekkerianus | reverse complement strand
ATACAGGTTATTTGATTCGGTGCCCTTAGCTTAACAGGTAACCAAGCTAAATCACAAAGGTTAAAATCCTTCAAAACTGGATTCCTCCTCCTCATCATCTGTATGTCCAAACAGAGCTTCAGCTGTATCTGATGTGAGGGTATCAGCAATTAACCTACTGATTCCTCAATTATTATAATTGTTTTGGGTATATATTTTTATTTTTGAAATTTACCAGTGGCTGCTGCAGTTTCCACCTCGGCTTATACTCGAGTCACTAAGTTTTCCCAGTTTTTAGGGTAAAATTAAGGGGTTCGGCTTATACTCGGGTATATGTGGTAATCTAAATTTGTCTAATTCAAAGACCAGACATTATAGATCCCAATGTCTTAGATACTTTGCATTCTTATTATTTTCAGTGTTGAAAATATAAAATGTTGGGCTGAACATGGGCTCTGTGGCTCAAAGTAGTATGCTCAAAGGAGTAGGGCCCTGGCCCCATATACCATAGGTGGCAGGTTCTTCAAACCTGGCCCTGGCCAAAAACTGCAAAAAATAAAAATATCTATATATAAAATGTTATTAATGAAAAGCTTAAATGTTCTAGGATTTTAATAAAACTTAGGGCAATAACTGAACATATGATGCTTTAAAAAATGTATTTTACCCAATTACTATTAGTTTGTGAAACTAAAAGTCAAAATATATTAATGAAAGATAAACAAATTGAGTGACAAAGGAAAATTGGTAACCATAACCTTATAGGAACTCTACAGAGGTAAACTAAATAGTTAATTCTAGCCTATCTTTGTTCATTGATCATGTAATCTTGTAAGCATGATTTTTCATTGTTTTTAATTATCTATGTGCATATATTGGCCATTATTAAAGTGAACATTATTGATGTGCAAATACTGTTGAGAATAATACTGAAAAATAGCCTATGTAGGAGAAGACAGTTAGCTCTTCTCTCTCTTACTCTAAAGACAGAAATTGTGGAAAATAGCATTTAGGTTACAAGAGTAATCAGAGCTTTGCACTGCCTGGTGTCCCTTCTCTAATCTTCAGCCATTTTATTGGACATAAGTATTGCTTATAGAGATGTACGTTAGAAAAAAAAAGAACGTAAACTTCAAATCTAACCTGTTTTTTTTTTTTTTTTTTGAGACAGTTTCACTTTGTTACCCTCAGTACAGTATCATGGCATCATATAGCTCACAGAAACCTCAAACTCTTGGGCTCAAGAAATCCTTCTGCCCCAGCCTTCCCAGTAGCTGGGACTACAGGATCCCACCATGCCAGCCTATTTTTGTTTTTTTTAGAGACAGGGGTTTTGCTCTTGCTTAGGCTGGTCTCGAACTCATGAGCTCAAGCAGTCAGCTCCCCTCAGACTCCCAGAGTGCTAGGATTACAGGTGTGAACCACGGTGCCCAGCCTCAAATCAAGATCATTTTGCTACTTGGTAACAGATTTGATGAACAGTTTTACTAGAATAGTTAATACTTAATATTTTATTAAATTTATTCATAGTGTTTGTATCTCCTACTATAAACATGCAAATTGGGTAATATACATTTTTTTTTTTTTTTTTGGCAGTTTTTGACTGGGGCTGGGTTTGAACCCACCACCTCCAGTATATGGGGCTGGCACCCTACTCCCTTGAGCCACAGGCGCTGTTTTTAATATATTAAAAACATATATTTTTAAGTGGAAGCTATAAAATAGAATTAAATTTCTATCTTTTGGTTCCCACCCATGACAATTCAGATATTCTAGCAGGAATTCTGTTTTAGGGAACAAGATCTCAAAACAATTATTTATTCCTATAAGAGACTACTTGTTTCAGAGCCATCTATAGTAGGATATTAAAAAAGAGAATAAAATCAATTTAAAAGATCTTGAAAAGATGTAAAGTAAGCCACATTAATAATAGTACATTAAAAAAAAAAATTTACTGGCTCGGCGTCTGTGGCTCAAGAGGCTAAGTTGCCAGCCGCATACACCTGAGCTGGCAGGTTCAAATCCAGCCCAGGCCCACCAAACAATGATGGCTGCAACCAAAAAAATAGCCAGGTGTTGTGGCGGGCACCTGTAGACCCAGCTACTTGGGAGGTGAAGGCAGGAGAATCGCTTAAGCCCAGGTGTTGGAGGTTGCTGTGAGCTGTGATGTAACAGCACTCTACCCAGGGAGACAGCTTGAGGCTGTGTCTCAAAAAAATAAATAAAATAAAATAAATAAAATAATTAAAAAAAAAAAAATGTCCTGGGAGGCGCCTGTGGCTCAGTGGGTAGGGTGCTGGCCCCATATCCAGAGGGTGGCCAGGTTCAAACCCAGCCCTGGCCAAACCGCAACAAAAAATAGTTGGGTGTTGTGGTGGGCGCCTGTAATCCCAGCTACTCGGGAGGCTGAGGCAAGAGAATCACCTAAGCTCAACAGCTGGAGGTTAATGTGAGCTGTGACTGTGACGCCATGGCATCTACCAAGGGTGACAAAGTGAGACTCTATTTCAAAAAAATAAAAATTTCCTCAGCATCTAAATGAGACAGTATCTTACTTCCCACTGTTAAAGCCTATCCCCCAACCCTGTGGAGAGCATAAAAAACCCCAAAACTGTTGATGGTGAAAAAGGAAAAAAAAAACAATTGTTCTGTATCCAATGACTTCTTAAAACTTACTTTTCTTAATTTTATTTTAAAATTTCCTATAAAGAATATTACACTTATAAAAAAACATTTATTGTGGGCTCAGCATCTGTGATGCCCTGGTGACATGGTGAGACTTTGTCTCAAAAAATAATTATTATTACTATTGTGGTGGTAAAGTAAACCTTAATTTTTTTTTTTTTTTCAGTTTTCCACTTTTTGCATTTATTAAAAAAAAATATGGAACACTTCACGAATTTGTGTGTCATCCTTGTGCAGGGACCATGCCAGTCTTCTCTGTATTGTTCCAATTTTAGCGTACTGCCGAAGCGAGCGCTGAAGTAAACATAAAATGTACCATCTTGGTTATTTGTAGTGGTACTGAGTACATTCACAGTCTGTATTAGTATCATAAAAGAACATCTTTTAAAACAGAGGCAGGGGCTCAGCGCCTGTAGCTCAGCAGCTAAGGTGACAGCCACATACTCCAGAGCTAGCGGGTTTGAATCCAGCCCAGGCCTGCCAACAATGACAACTACAACCAAAAACTAGCCAGGCGTTGTGGCGGGTGCCTGTAGTCCCAGCTACTCAGGAGGCTGAGGCAGGAGAGTTGCAAAACAAACAAACAAAACAGAGGCAGGGCTAGGGTAGGATAGTGGGATTATCTTGATCTCTGTCACAAGTTTTGAGTAAAAGCCAAGTTAATAAGACTCTGGAGGCTCAGTGCCCATAGCTCAATGGTGAGCGTGCCAGCCACATACACCGGGGCTGGCAGGTTCAAACCCAGCCCAGGCCTGCTAAACAACAATGGGAACTACAACAAAAAATAGCTGGGCATTGTGGCGGGCACCGACAGTCCCAGCTACTTGGAAGGCTAAGGCAAGAGAGTCGCTTAAGCCCAAGAGTTTGAGGTTGAGGCTCGGCGCTCATAGCACAATGGTGAGGGCACCAGCACATACACTGAGGGTGGCAGGTTCAAACCCGGCCTGGGACAGCTAAACAATGGCAACTGCAACAAAAAACAGCTGGGCATTGTGGGCATCTGTAGTCCCAGCTACTTGAGAGGCTGAGGTAAGAGAATTACTTAAGCCCAAGAGTTTGAGGTTGCTGTGAGCTGTGACTGCACAGCGCTCTACCAAGGTCAACATAGTGAGACTCTTTCTGAAAAAAAAAAAAAGGCTGTGTAAAATAATTTTCTATCACATTCCTGAATTCCATCTCACGATGCTACTCAAATTTAATAGTCCACATGCATTTTTTATTAGTTGAAATTCCTGGATATCTGTTTACCAAGTTTCAGCGCCCTGCCAAGTGGAATGTAAGAATTCCAGGGGAGAAGGTTAGTAAGACACTTTCTCTCCACTGTCATATAGGTTCAACAAAAGAACATACAGAGAAGGGACAAGGAGAAGCAGCTATTAAGTCAAAGCGGTGACTTTATAATTAATTACATTTGCTTCAGTGAGTTCTTAGCTTAAATCACAAAAATAGGTACCTGTGCTGTTGCCTTCGGGGTAATGTGGGAACTTGCCAACTTCATCCATAGTGTTTGGACCGTCACTAGCCCAAACATTTGTCTTATTTCATGTTAATTTCTCATCATATTTGGTTAACTCCATTCTAAAGCCAGAATCTTATTTTGTCTCCTAATGAAAGAATCTTGATCTAATTGTTTTAATGTTATTCCTTGATTTATTTCTAATGTCACTGAATCTTAACTTTAAAAATAAGCCTATGTACCGAATCTCCTTGACTCAATATTTCTGTTATCTAAATGGGTGTGATTTCTTTTTCAATATTTTTCTGAATAGGTTTGTGTCTGGAGAAAAGAGTCTTCTATAAGCTTATATCAGGACTTCATGCTAGTATCAATTTACATCTATGTGCAAATTATCTTTTGGAAGGTAATCAGATATTTACATGGAAATTTTGCCTTTTACTATTCTAAAAATTATTGGGGGGAAATACATATTCTCTAAAGCAAAAAAATACCCCATTTACTAAAAGACCATAATATATTATTTCTCTTTAGAGACCTGGGGTAAACCTAGCTGGGGACCTAATATCAAAGAATTTAAGCGCCGCTTCGATCCTGTGGAAACCAAAGGAGAAGGCCCAAGAAGGCTAAAGAATCTGTACTTTTTGTACTTGATTGAGCTTCGAGCTCTGTCAAAAGTGGCTCCATATTTTGAGCGCTCGATTGTCGACCTTTACACTGGAAATGCAGAAGAAGATGCTGACACAAAAACCCTTCTACTGGACATCTTTCAGGATACAAAGTAAGAACTGTGGCTACAGTAGGGATCCAAAGTTTTCTACTCTGTATGCAAATGGGGTAGTGCTTAATGTACAATAAAAACCGACTCCGGAAAGTTAGGAAAAGGGAGAATTAGAACTAAGAAGAAAAATTATCAATAGAAAATAAGTATTTATGGCTCAGCACCCATAGCACAGTGGTAACAATAATTATTTTTGTTTTTTCTTTTTTGAGACAGTCTCAACTATGTCATCCTCGATAGAGTGCTGTGGCATCACAGCTCACAGCAACCTCAAACTCTTGGTCTTAAATGATTCTCTTGCCTCAGCCCCCCCGAGTAGCTGAGACTACAGACACCCACCACAACGCCTGGCTATTTTTTGGTTGTAGTTGTCATTGTCATTTGGCAGGCCCAGGCTGGGTTCAAACTGCCAGCCTTGGTGTATGTGGCTGGAACCATAGCTGCTAAGCTACAGGAGCCAAGCCCGATATTTAAATTTAGATGGTATTTTAAGTGTGTTAGCATTAAGTGTGAATATGTAAGGAAATATGAGCCTTACTTTCTAGAATATAGCATTTTAAAAATAATGCTTGGTCTATAAACTTGAGTTTACTGATTGTTAAAATAGCATAGAGAAAAAGTTACGTTAGGAAGTGTTTAAATTATGTATTAAGTTTTAAAAGAATAATGAGTGTTGCCTACTTTTCACATAGGTTTTC
This sequence comes from Loris lydekkerianus, assembly GCA_963574355.1. Taxonomy (NCBI): domain Eukaryota; kingdom Metazoa; phylum Chordata; class Mammalia; order Primates; family Lorisidae; genus Loris; species Loris lydekkerianus. Next base: position 44,683 of record CAUYPK010020602.1, on the reverse strand, counting down.
AGTTCAATTTTTAAATTGTTTTGTCAAGTAAGTTCTATTTCTTTTTTGTCTCTTCTTGCTCTAGCATTTTAAAATTTTGTCATTTCTTTAAAATGTTAGTCTTATGAATTGCAAAGCCACCTGTATGTTTAGTCTTTTATTAAGTAGTTTATATGTGAAACTGTTTACCCTCCTTCTTCACACTAAACCTTACATGTGAGCAAATAATGCATTTTAAATACTTGTAGGAAAGGAAATTCTATCAGATTATACAGAGTACTTGCATTTTTCACCTGTAATGTGATCCTGTCCTTTTTACCAGGTCCTTCCCTATGCATTTTGATGAGAAGTCCATGTTTGCGGGAGACAAAAAAGGGGCCAAATCATTAAAGGTAAAAAGTTCTTGATCCGGGAACAGGACTGGGAGCAGTTTACTGATTTTGTATTAATTCTATTCATCTAAATTCTTCTTTCACAGTTCTTTCGCTTGTTGAAGTTGGTCTGATTGGTTTTACTATAAGTGGTACCAAAAGCCTGTTCCATATTTCCTTAATTCCTTACTCTCTTCTAGTTTAACCAACTGCTTAGTGATCCTCAGTTATTATTATTATGCTCAATAAGTATTCCACTTTTATAAATGTCTTTCTAAAAGATACTTTGACGGGAAATTTTCTTAGCTTAAAATTAGTGTATATTATTGTTTTGATGCTTCTTTTTTTTTTTTTTTGCAGTTTTTGGCCAGGGCTGGGTTTGAACCCACCACCTCTGGCATATGGGGCCAGCACCCTACTCCTTTGAGCCACAGGCGCCGCACCCCCTCCCTTCTTCTTCTTTTTTTTTTTTTTTATTGAGAAAGAGCCTCAAGCTGTTGCCCTGGGTAGAGGCTGTGGCATCACAGCTCACAGCAACCTCCACCTCCTGGGCTCAAGCTATTCTCCTGCCTCTGCCTCCCAAGTAGCTGGGACTACAGGCACCCACCACCATGGCCGACTATTTTTTGGTTGCAGCCGTTGTTTTTTGGCAGGCCCCAGCTGGATTCGAACCTGCCAGCTCAGGTGAAGGTGGCTGTTGCCCTAGCCGCTTGAGCCACAGGCACCAAGCCTTGATGCATCTTTCAAAATATCACAAGCTTTTTAGCTACTTTGAGGGCAATAAATAGTATATTTATCTAAAGTTTATTTTATGGAATATTACAGTTTTTTAAATTTTTTATTTTATTTTTTGAGAGAGAGTCTTACTTTGTCGCCCTGGGTAGAGTACTGTGACATCACAGCTCACAGCAACCTCTAACTCTTGGATGTAAGCCATTCTCTTGCCTCAGACTCCCAAGTAACTGGGACTACAGGCACCTGCCACAACGCCTGGCTATTTTTTGTTGTTCTTGTTGCAATTGTCATTGTAGTTTAGCTGTCCCAGGCTGGGTTCAAACCCGCCAGCCTTGGGCTATGTGGCTGACCACGTAACCACTGTGCTTCGGGCACCGAGCCGAATATTATAGTTTTTGAAACTATTATCTCTTTGTCCTTTTGAACTAACCTGAAAGTTACAACTTACCTGTTTACCTATGATATCAGAAGGAGAATATACCTTAGGAGTATTTTTCAAACTACTTCTTAGGCCCTCATTGTTTTCATTTGTGTGATGTACATTCAGGAATAAATTGTACCCTTAAAAGTATTTGAAATTGACTGGCAAATACTCTTCTACAACATCTTCACAGTTTTCTATGCGCAGTGCTGAAGTTCAGAAAGATCCAAAAATCCTAACATTTTCTCACGTTTGGTGCAAGGTAATTTGTTAGGAAAAGTTGACCCAGCCTGACATAAGAATACAACAGGTATTCATAGGGGATATTTTCGTAAAGGTGGTGGGTTCATGGTTTGTTTGTTTTAAGAATTCTGCTTTGTATGAATATTTTTACATTTTCTTTAGAATAATGTATTTGACTCCAGGTATTGCCTCATGCTTTGGTGGGATGGTTCATAATATGTAATACATGTACTATATTTCTAAAATTTAATAAACTCTGCTTAAAATACGTTTGACCCCAACATCTTTTAGATGTAGATGTACTACAAGAACCAATAAATTAATACAGAGTGATTCACTGTTCGTGAGAATTTCTTGGTATTTCCGAAAGAAGTGATTTAGCCACAACTACATGTTGATGTTGGGGGACTGTTTGGTATTACAGTTGTTTTAGTATATATTGCTTATGGTATTTAATATGTTGAACTCACTTTTATAATTCTTCCTACTTTCTAAGTATCCACACAGATATTCAACATTTTATCTTAAGAATGCCCTTGATTAACAGGGCAACTACAATTCCATACATTTTTGTAGATAAGGAAAATGAGACTAAGCAGGGTTTAAAGTCTCACAACTATCTGTCAATTACATAGTGCTGGAAATTTTTTTTGCTATTTTTCAAGGGTATTATAAAAGAGAACCTAAGTCCATTTTCCATCTGCTTCAAAGAAAACATACATTACATGAGAATGGCCAGCCAAGGAGTTTCTGTGTTCTACTTGTATTGTCTGACTTTTGCCAAGGTCTTAATTCTTCTCAGCCTTTGGGTCATCTGGGCAGGGCTTCATGGTGGTCAGTTTTCAGGCCACGTGCCTCCAGCTTTGTGCAGTAAAATGTTTCACGCAGTGCAATCTGAACCAGGGTTCCTCAGATAAGGGAAGACTCATCTTAGACACATACACACACACAGGCAGAAGAGTTTCTGTAGAGTAGGAAACTATTTCCACAAAATAGTGTCCCTGAAGAATCTGCGTTAGCAAACACAGGAGTCTGTGGGACCACACACTTCACACAGGCCTTTCCTCACTGATGTGAACTGAGCAACCCTGACAGACACTGACAGACACTGTATGGTACGAAGGATTGATGTAAAATTTATCATTATTCTAGAACTAGCTTTCCCATATGGGACATACAAAGCAAAGTATCAAAAATAAATGAAACAGGGCAGCGCCTGTGGCTCAGTGAGTAGGGCGCTGGCCTCATATACCAAGGGTGGTGGGTTCGGACCTGGCCCTGGCCAAACAGCAACAAAAAAAAAAAGAAAGAAAAGAAAAAAATAGCCGGGCATTGTGGCGGGTGCCTGTGGTCCCAGCTACTCGGGAGGCTGAGGCAAGAGAATTGCCTAAGCCCAAGGATTTGGAGGTTGCTGTGAGCTATCACACCACAGCACTCTACCAAGGGTTAATAATCTCAAAAAAAAAAAAAAAAAAAATTAAATAATAATAAATGAAACATAAAATAGATAAATTTATCTTTGGTGCCAGGTAGATATCAAACGGAAGCAGCAGTTAAGTTCCTTAAAAGTAAAGATGATGTATCATTTACTTCTGTGTCTCTCATTGTGCATATTTTGGTGCTTTGCATAAAGTAGCTCCTCAGCAAAGTCTGTTGGAAGTAACATACACAGTGAACTTGGTGGGTATCAGTTGTTCTAGGTACTATGTTAAGCTATCCAAATTCAAATATTTTTCTTCAGTGTTGGAAAACACTACTCATTCATTAATAAACTTTGAAAAATGTTATTTCTTATAGTTCAGCCAAATGCAATTTAATTTTAAAGTCTAATTAGACTAAAAATATTTTCTGCGTGCTAGGAGGAATTCCGGTTACATTTCAAGAACATCTCCCGCATAATGGACTGTGTTGGATGTGACAAATGCAGACTATGGGGGAAACTACAGGTCCGTGTGTTGTCTTCCCTTTTTAAATACTACTCATGTTAAATTTCCCACTGAGCAATTAAGATGTCTTCATTGTTCCTTGAATTAGAATTAAGAAATAGGATCCAAAGTGTGGAAGGTTTCTATTGATGAAAAAGAATTATTAAACTATGTTATATAAGGCTGTTTTCGTATTCTGTATTAATGATTTTAGTTTTATTTATTCTTTCTGAAGTTGGTAGTTATGATCACAGAATATAAAAGTTAAAATTATATAAAAATCTTAAATATCAAAATTTGGTCACTGACTTTGTTTCAATGATCAAAAGAAGGCTACCTAGTCACAAAATAGGAAAAGCTCTGCAAAACAGGTCTATTATCCTATATATTAGTATAATAGACTGTTGGGTATTTCATTTTCTTACAAAGATGATGATTTATAGAATATCAAGAGACAGAATTATAATAATGGAGGCGACACCGAAATCAAATTTTTCTTTTTCTCTGGTGCTAACATTGGGAAATGTAAGCACCACTAATCTGAAATTGGAGTTGCTACAGGCTAGTAGAAAATGCTTTTAAGGTTACAAATTGAATATTATAATCCTAATTGACACTTTCAAGGTTAAAAAAAGGCATTTTAGTATTTGAACCATAGTATGATACATATTCAGTAAGTGTTAAATTATTCAGGTTTCCTTAACGGGCTAACAGCTTAGATGAATTTATCACATGCATAACCTGTGAGGAAGTAGAAACAATAGTTTAACATGTTGGTGAAAAGCTCAGTTCATATGAACTTCCTTTATTAACAGTGGCTGTTAAGTATTCCTTTGAATCTTCACAGTAGTTACAATATAAAGTTGATTGTAAGCTTATTGGTGTTTTCTTCAGACTCAGGGTTTAGGAACTGCCCTGAAGATATTATTCTCCGAAAAAGAAATCCAAAAGCTTCCAGAGCATAGTCCATCTAAAGGATTCCAACTCACCCGACAAGAAATAGTTGCTCTTTTAAATGCTTTTGGAAGGTAAGAATCATTTTCCCAGTGAAAGACTTTTGATTCCCTTCTGGGTTTCAACTAACTGCAAAGATCATCTGTTCTGCTCAAGTAGGATTTGTTTTGTTTTGCTGACAAAAGGATATAATTACTATTTTACATTATACCTGTACTCACTTTAGAGTAGCTTTCGTGCTAACAAGTCAGTTTCTCTGCATGCCATAGGAAAAATTATAATAGTTTCTAGTAAATTTCTATTAAAATTAATAAAAATTGCCAATAGTGGGCCAGGCATGGTGGCTCATGCCTGTAATCCTAGCACTTGAGAGGCCAAGGCAGGTGGATTGCCTGAGCTCACAGGTTCAAGACCAGCCTGAGCCAGAGCAAGACCCCATCTCTAAAAATAGCCAGGCATTGGAGGGCACCTATAGTCCCACTACTTGGGAGGCTGAGGCAAGAGAATCACTTTGAGCCCAGAAGTTTGAGGTTGCTGTGAGCTGTGAGGCTACGGCACTCTACCAAGGGTGACAAAGTGAGACTCTGTCTTTAAAAAAAAAAAAAAAAAAAATTGCCAATATTTTTCAACATGCCACCTCAATTTTGAGGGGGAAACTATTTTCCTAATAAAAATCTCTAGCTGATTCAAATATAATAGCAGGAATAAAGAGAAAAGCTTAGTTGAAGGGATAAAAGAAAAAGATTAAATCTAAATCCTTCACCTGCTCTTTATTTCCTAAGCTGCAGGGTCATTTTCTTTCATTCATTTCTATTCCATTTTTTTTTTCTGTATACAGACACACAGTTTACTTGCTTGTTTATATCAGCCATGGTTTAAAAATAACTCGAATTTGCATAGATATATGTAATATCAATTGAGGAATACAGAGGAAAAGAATCACAGAATACTATAGGCTGGGCACCCGTAGGGCGCCAACCACATGCTCTGGGGCTGGTGGGTTCAAACCTGGCCCCCGGCCTGCTAAACAAATAAACAAACAACAACAACAACAAAAAGCCGAGCATTGTGGCGGGCGCCTGTAGTCCTAGCTACTTGGGAGGCTGAGGCAAGAGAATCAACTTGAGTCCAAGAGTTTGAGATTGCTATGAGCTATGATGCCATGGCACTCTACCGAGGGTGACCAAGTGAGAATCTATCTCAATAAAAATAAGAAAATAATACTATACTACCTTGGGAAAGGGGTAAAAAGTCAAATGAAGGAAGAATTTTTTTTTAAGATAGGGGACCAAGTGATACATTTGCTTAATATGCATGTTAAGTTAAAAAGAAGCAGTTGACATTTCTCATCTTAATAGCAAAGATTTTACCTGTTGCTCCTCTGTACTTAAAGATGACTGTAGATTGAGATTTCAAACATAAGGATATACATAGAATGTCTATCATTAGTTGATATTTCATGACAAATTCAGTCTACCCACTCAAGAAGTCTGTAGTAGGTCAATACCCACCTACTAGCCAGGTAACTCAGAGTAAATTACTTGATTTATTTGAGCCACAGTTTTCCTAATATGTAAAATCAGGGTTAAATTATGTCTACTACTAGGATTTTTAATGCTAAAATGAGATCATAAATATGATGGGCTCAGAACTTTGCCTAACATTATAAACTCTCAAATTATTTTCATCTATCAAGTAGTTAGACTAATGAAAGGAGCTTAATAGTACAGACTATCACTCTCAGTTTTAGCAAAGAAAAACATGAGACTGTACATAAGAATAATATAGAACTTAATAGGATTATTTTTTTGGTGATTCCCATTCCGGAGTTTTGGGGTTTTTTTTGTTTTTTTGAGACAGAATCTCACTATGTCTCCCTTTGCAGACTGCCATGGCATCACAGCTCACAGCAACCTCAAACTCTTGGGCTTAAGTGGTTCTTGTGCCTCAGCCTCCCAAGTAGCTGGAACTACAGGTGCCCGCCACAATTCCTGGCTTTTTTTGTTGTTGCAGTTGTCACGGTTGGTTAGCTGGCCTGGGCCCAGTTTGAACCTACCAGCCTCAGTGCCACGTGGCCAACGCCATAACCATTGTGCTAGGGGAGCTGAGCCTGCAGTTTTATTGTTGCACCTGGCCTTCATTCATTCAATCAATCAGTAATCATTTACTGAACACCAAAGCATTGATGGGTACAGGACACAGGGAGAGAGATTTGGGAGGAGACAAAACAGTCTTTATCCTCAGGGAGCTAACAACATGGAATGGTTGTTTAATGAGGAATGTGTAAAATGAATTTATAAAACCAAATATAAATGATTTTTGAGCTTCTTATTCATATCACTGTTCCCATCTATTTATAATACAAAGTAACGCTCCACATTGTCAATTTTTAATAAATTATAGCATACTAATTTAAAAAATAGAAGCTGCAGGTTTGCTTACATTTTTTCTTTCAGATCTTGCTTTCCTATTATAGCCCATGTAACAGTATCATTTGAAATATGTATGTATCATGTGAGCAATACTAATGTGGTTTTTTTCCTCCTATAGGCTTTCTACAAGTATAAGAGAGTTACAGAATTTTAAAGTCTTAGTACAACACAGTAGGTAATAAATGACTAGAGACATAAAATGACTTTGTAAAGCCTTCTAATCTTGGACATTCAGCAGAAAGAGACTAATCTCCTAAAATTTCAAGAATTCTGAACTCAAAAAATGCTCACTTGAATATTTATGATTCTTCACAGATTATCAATTAGAAATATTTATAAGTGAAATATATACTTTCAAACTATGTAAGTTATACTAATTGTGTTTAATTTCATGGATTTTCATCTGTTGAATATTGTTTGTTTAGAATTGCTTTTGTTTTTATTCTGTTGTCCTTTATATTTCCAGTTGTCAAACTTGTAAATAACTGTATCTCCATTATGGAGGAGAAGAAGCAGGAACAAATGTTGCTCAGGGGCTGGTATCAGTGACAAAAATTTATCAATGATTTCCTAATGCGTTTTTAGTCTTGCTCTGCTCTCCGTCACCGTCTATAATATGGAACTGTCACTGTGATAAATGGCCCTTTCAATGAACAGTTAGAGAAATTTCTTAAGATTCTCTAAGACTTTAATTTTTATTTTAATATTTTTAGTAGTTGTTGCTGTTTTGTTTTCCATCTAAAAGACCTGCTCTGGTAAGGTGAGCAGGTGCTCTTCCCTCTGCTACCCAGCCAGATTTCAGGTGTGTGTAGTGGGCTGGGTCAAGAGTATTTTACTTAGAACCTTCTTTTGATTTTGGTTTTCTTTGTTCCTAGCAATTTTAGGGAAAATGAAATTTGCAGATACTTTTAGAAAAAAAATTGAATAACAGGTAACTTCTCAATAAAATTTGAATTTTATGAGTTTTACCATGAATTTATAACGCCAATTAAAAGCATTATATACACAAAATTTGCTATTTGAAATGAAAGCATTTTTACAGGATTTAATTTTAGAATGCAATCTATGCAATCCTCTCAGTGTGATTTTCTTTCGTAGAATACAGAAGCAGGTAGATAAGTCAAGCCTCCTTTAAGTGCCCCCCCCCCAAAACCTATTTTTCATTTTAGTTCATTGTATATAAGTAGCATTTTGTGTGATTCTTACCAAAAACAGTTAATAAGTCCTACGCTGTTTTCTAAAGCTAGGATTTAAAATCTTTAAACAGTATTTAAAATCTGTATTCTTTGAAAAGATGTGGATAGAATGATTAACTTGGAAGGTTGCATCTGTGTAGAAGTGGTGTGAGTACAAAATCTAAAGTTTCTCCTTAGATTCTGCAGTCTCTCATGAAGTAAATAAGTGCTCTTATCCCTACCTTATCCTGCCGAAGTCTGAAATGTGTTCCTTGAGAATTTTAAATTATAGTTAGCTCACCCTACTTTTAAAAATACTTAGCCATCCCTTGGAGAGCTATGGTTGAGTAAGGTCTCACTAGAGTTATTTTCTCACTCATTTCTAATCTTTATAAACTTGTGATCTTACTTGATGACAGTAGTGGTGGGTTTTGTTAAGTTGAATAAAAATTGGAGCCTCTGCCACTTTTTTTCTTTTTCAGATTTGCAAGTCTGGGGAGGGGAGGGGCCTTAAGGTAAACTGTCTAAAAGGGGACTAAATAATCTCGCTAATAAATTAACGATAATTATTCTTAACTTAGTGTTCAGAGTTTGAGAAAATGCAAAAATTCTGCACTTTATTATTACTGTAAGTTTAAAAATCCTTTTGGTAGTGTTGCTCTGCTATTCCCTCATAAAGGCTATCCTTTAAACTCTTTCCATTTATTGCTTTTTTCTGAACTGTGATGTGCATTTAATCTTCGGGAAAATGGAGTATGTTCTAGGAGAATAAAAGACTAGTTGGGGTAAAGAGTTCTTTTCAAGGCTTTTAATAAAATTTTTACATGATTAAGAAAATAAAGGAATTTCAGCTGAAGAATACTTCATTTATGTATTAACTTCGTTTTACCATACATTAGATTGTGGGGGGCAACCATTTTTTTCCTAATTCACTACACAAACAAGCAGGCAGCCTACATTTTTTAAATGTGTGTATTTCTTAAATAACAGTATGAATGTGGTGACATTTTTGTGGTCCTTGTAATATGAACTATTTTTCATAGTTCACATACTTTTTGTTGTGAAGAGATACTAGACTCTTATTTGCTGGTGAATTCTTCCTGGCCTTTTGTTTTTATTTTAAAAATCTAGCACTTGATAATATGATCGACAGAAATGATTGTACCAGCTGATGAAGCAATGAAAATGAAGAAAAGGAAAATTCTCCTTCCTTCAATGGCATGAGTTTAATTAGACATTCTATATTAAAATCGGTTAAGTTTGAAAGTTTCTGTTTCAATTCTTAGATTATGAAAAAGATCTGACAGAATAGTAATAGATTTGTTTTGAAATGTTTTAAGTCTTTATTTTAACATTGTGATTCACTGTTTGTAATCTCTGTATGTATATGAAAACACTGTGCCATGTTTTTCAACTTTGCCTAGGTGCCATTCATTATATAAAAGAAAGGACAGCTATTTTGATCTTCATCAGCATTGCCTTCAGCTGGAAATTTGGGAACAGTTCACAGTAAACCTCTCAGCAGTTTACAAACCAAAGTACCTGCAGAAACCATAGGTATTCACCAAAATGCACAGATTAGGTACATGGTTATCATGGAAATTATCTGGTAAAAAACACACACAAAACTACGTGTACCCCATTTTAATTAACATCTACAGATGCAGCTTTGATTTTTGAGCAGAATTTCAAACGATCTACTGTTGTGCCCACCAGAAGCTAGAAAATGTGAATTAAAGCACATGTTTCTGCAATCTTTTGTCTTGTTTTCTCCATTTTAAATGTTTCTTTTACAGCATGAGGATTTGAATATAATTTGTGGAGAAGGGAGAAAATATATAAGTAGTTTGAGGTTGCTGCTGCTTGAAATGGCACACATTGGTAGGTACTGTATTAGGACTTTAAATTTAATCTTCACAACAGCAAACTAGGTAGGTATAATTACTTCTCCATTTTACAAATAAGAAAATGGAAGATGAGAGAGGCTAAATAGTCCATAGTTACAAATTCTAGGGGGTAGAGCTAGATTTGAAACCAGAAAGTCTGACTTCAGAACCACTACAGTCATAATGTCTATCTGTGTAATTTCCTAAGTTGATCTATTAACATTCATCTAAAACATGGAGACTTTGAGCATTTGTATTGAATCAGAACATTTTTAAAATCTGCTTATTTTATTTAGATTTTGAATAGATAATACATTCACATGGTTAAAAACCAAATAATATAAAAGTTATTCAGTGAATGTCATGCTTCTATCCTTGGCCCAACTTCCTGCACTACACACAGCCCTCGCACCATAAATAACATCTGTTCTTGATTTAGTACATCTCCATCCACACTTTAGGCATATACAAATGGAAAATTTTATTTTTCTCTCATTTTTACAAAAAAACTGACATATACATACTATTTGCCTTTTTTCCCACTTAATATTTCTTGGCAGACTTCATATCACTACATAGCTTTCTCATTTTTTTAGTAGCTGCTTAGTACTTTGTCACACAGATGTGCCACTGCTGAATTAACCAGTCTCCTATTAATGAGCAGTTGGGTTATTCTGTAACATTTCAAATTTATGTAAAAATTTACCTATAGAATAAATTCTCCCAAATAGAATTTTGGGGTCAAAACTTATATACATTTGTAATTTTGAAAGATATTAGCATATTGTCCTCCATAGCGGATAGTTACTAATTCATCCCATCTGATATTTATTGCAGTAGCTGTTTACCCACAATCTCACTAACATAGATGTTCCTAAAATGTTGGATTTTGGCCACTTTGAAAATATGAAAATAGTATCAATGTGTAAATTCTAATTACAAATAAAGTTGACCACATTTTAATACGTGTTAAGAGCCATTTGTATTTCCTTTTGTGTTTATATCTTGCCCATTTTTCTATCATATTGTTGGTATCTTATCAATTTCTAGGAGTATATTTGTTAGGGATATTTAACCCTGTGAAGGTAATAAGCTGAAAATATTCTCTTTCCAAGCTACAAATATATTTTTTCCAAATTGTTATCTGGAACAAGCCAATAACAATTTGGCCTTGCTACTGATGGTTTTGCCGTGTTAGGTTTCATTTATCAATTTTTTAGTGGTTTCTGATTTTTGAGTCATAGTTAGAATGCTTTCTTCACTCCAGAGTAATAAAATTTGTGAATATTTATGGTTTTATTTTTTACATCTAAATTTTGAACTCTTAAAGAGTGCATCGTAGCGTAAGATATGTTTCCCACTAATTTTTTCTCCAGATAATTAACAGAGTTGTTTCAATGCCATTTACTGGACAGTTCTTTTTCTTACTGGTTTGAGAAGCCTACATTTATCATTTATAAGCTACCACATGTATTTAGCTCTGTATCTGGGTTCTGTTTCTATTTCATTGGTCTGTTTAGTCTTGCACCAGTACCACATCGTTTTTATTAGGCTTTATTTTTACTATCTGGCGCACTGGGCCTCTCCCTTTCTCCCCCCAGACCCCCTTTTCCCCAGCTGTTCTTAATTAACATATGGAACATGCTAAAACTGTATCCAACTCAGGTTCTCTTTCAAGAATTGTACTTTTAACCACTTTGTTACTCTTTTTGATACTTGACCTGATAAAGATACACTTTTTACCACTTTTAATTGTTTCATGATTCTATTTGCCAGTGGCCAAACAGGTAAAGGCAAAAGAGAGGCAGCACACATGTGGTGCCTGTGTGGACAGAATTTCATCTCAGTGCTTCTGTTTTAAGGCTTAGTTTCCAGGGACAATTTAAGGACTTCCTTCATATAAAAGTCATACTTCCTTTTTTATTACATTATGAATTGTCCAAAAGTTGAATAGCTGTCTAAGCTCTATACGACAAGAGGTAGGGGCCCTTAAGCGAGTCCCCAACTTGTAAAATAAAAGTGCAAATTCAAGAAGTTAACTTTTTAAAAAACAGACAGTTATCTACCAACAGAATAGGATTTGACTATTCATTTACTGTTGTAGGAGCTGGGTAAATAGCAGGAAACAAAAGATTCATGCAACTTAGATATAACCTAACTAGACTCTATTAGTCTATACTGAGAATGTACCCCAAGAAGAAATGTCAACTTACGGGAATGGCCAACACAGACACCTGTGGAGGATGCGCCCCCAATATGAATTTTTTTTTATTTTTTGGAGACACAGCCTCAAGCTGTCGCCCTGGGTAGAGTGCTGTAGCATCACAGCTCACAGCAACCTCCAACTCCTGGGCTTAAGTGATTCTTTTGCCTTAGCCTCCCAAGTAGCTGGGACTACTGGCGCCTGCCACAATGGCGCCTGCCACAATGGCGCCTGCCACAACGCCCAGGTATTTTTTGATTGTAGTTGTCATTGTTGTTTAGCAGGCCCGGGCTGGATTTAAACACACCAGCTCAGGTGTATGTGGCTGGCGCCTTAGCCACTTGAGCTACAGGCGCCAACCTCCCAATATGAATCTTAATGTGTTCTAAACAGTGCCATCAGGTTGTCCTAGATTGATGTTATTAATCAATGAGAGTCATTCCCCTGCCAACCTGTTGGTCAGAGCAGAGTCACATTCACCAAACAACATTCTGGTACCATTTAACTTTCTCTGTGGCTTTCCTTCACAGACTGTACCTCCAAATGTGTTCTGCTCCCTTTGACAAGTTTTAAATTTGCACATCTGAAGCCCAGACTTTTGGGCTACTGAATTCACCAAGGCAATAGCACCCAGTTATACAAATTTAATGTCCCTGGTAAAAGCATCATTTGTTTATCCTAAATGGACCCTGAAGAAATACATAGTATAACGTAGGCATTGGGCTAAAGGTAACTGAAGCATAAAATACTTCAATTAATGCTTTCAAGAAGCACTGTGACTTGGTACAATTAGTGAGACATTTGGGAAAAAAATCATAGCAACAGAAATCAATAGAAAGGGGGCGGCACTGGGGGATGTTACAGCGTAAAGAGTCACAGGTCACAGATCTAGCTGAAGAGAACAGACATCTGCATCTCTACTTAAGTTCCAGGGTAGTAAATCTGTTCTGGACATGAAGAGTTTAACATTTTGAATGACAGGGCAACTAAAGTCCAGTAGGGCAGACCAGGTTTGGGGGCTAAAGAATTAGTATTAGCAAGGTATTCATCAGTTTCTGGGAAAATAACGGGGCAGGGCCCAGCCATAGCTCAAAGATTAGGGAATCCAAATATGGAGGAACCTGGGAGTTGCTGAGTCTGGCTTTGGATCTCAGGACCCTAAGCCCAGACCTGATGATCCCATCATCCAGCCAATCTTAGAACTCGGTGCCCTGGCCCGTAAGAACTTGGCACCAAGTGCAGGGGGCACAGGGACTTCTGTACTTCAAGGTCTTTTGACCCTTTGGTGCAAGGGCTCTTTCTCACTTCTAAGAGCCGAGAGTAGAGTTAATTACGGGTGTTCCTGAGTTCATGGACTACTAAGTTAATAGGTTACGATCCACAGACACCCGACAGGTGCCTTGTCGAGTGAGTGTCTTGCCTGTAATAGGTCCTCTTTCATCCTCACTGTTCCCTTTAAATAAATACTGCCTCAGTTTATCAGTTCATGTATAGTCTTTGATGAAAAGAATTCCACTACTTTAGCCTGATTTCTTTCTAACAGCTTCTCCATCTGGACCCATAAGAAGTCTTAAAGTAGCATTATGCACAGTTAGAAATGTTTTTAATAAAACTCTCACATAGGATAAAAAAATGGCAATGAATATTAGAGTGTCTCTGATTAGACCCATGAGTCTCTTCTTTCTCATGCAGCAATCTCAATCAAAAGCAGGGTACTTTTTAAATAAAGTTTGTTTAGTTGGAAACACTTGATAAGTTTCAAATACTTTTAGTCCCACTTAGCTCTAATGTAAGATCACCTGTATGTTAAAAAAAAAAAAGCAATATTTCAGTAATATCAACTACATAATACACACGAGAACCCTTTCCTGAAAGTGCTTCTCACTTTCCTCTTAATGGGGGTCAAGTGTTCAACTAAGTATTGGCCCAACACTAACGTCAACAAAGAGCAGCTGTCTTGGGTTTTGGTGAAAGGGAAAATTGGAAAACTGTCAGCTAAATGACCATAAGCAGCTAAATGAAACCAGCACAGCTAGTACACTCAAGAGGGACTGGCATAACTGCGATTGATGTGTATAACCTAACAGTCAAAACTTCCTACAGCTCATAACTCTAGTCCAAGATGTTTTAATTACCAGCTCAAAGGGGTTAATTGTAAAATAGAAAAAAGAGCCAAAGGAAAATATCTACACAAATCAGTTGGAATTCTTAGACAATAAGCTGCAGAGGTGACCCCAACTTTTCAGCAGTTACACACAACCATTCACATGCAGCCTTTAGTGTAGCATCAGGCTTAGATAAAACATACAGAATTTCGGCTCGGCACCTGTGGCTCAAGCAGCTAAGGCGCCAGCCACATACACCTGAGTGGCGGGTTCGAATCCAGCCTGGGCCTGCCAACAACAATGATGGCTGCAACCAAAAAATAGCCAGGGGGTGTGGTGGGTGCCTGTAGTCCCAGCTACTTGGGAGGCGGAGGCAGGAGACTCACTTTGAGCCCAGGAGTTTGAGGTTGCTATGAGCTCTGATGCCATGGCACTCTACCCAGGGCTACATCTTAAGGCTCTGTCTCAAAATTTCCATGACAGTGCCTTTCCCCCACAAACTCTTCAACTCTCAAAAGTTTTGATGTCACTGTGGAGCTTTAAAACACAAGGTCATTTTGGTGTTTTAAAGCCAGTAATCACCATTCCTTCCTTTCCCTCTCTTTGCCTCTAATATTCCATACAAGGAGATTTTTTTTTCCAGTGTATCTAGCAGAACAAGTAAATTAAGAAAGCAAAAGGAATTTTAATTTTCCTTCCCATACCGTTCCTGAATATTTCACAGGGTATACATGATCATTTACTATGAGAGAGAAATGGTTTGATACAATCATAGCTTTTAATATTTTTTCTTTGTGACACTCCTAAAGGTTTTAGCATTACTTTTTTTAAAAGAAGGAAGAAAAAAAATAACCACCTAGAATATTTTTATCCTTTCCAACAAAAAATATACCGTATATACTCGAGTATAAGCCGAGCTTTTTCCGGCACAAAATTTGTGCCCAGTTCGGGTTTTTCAGCACAAATTTTGTGAGGGAAAAAACTCGGCTTATACTCGAGTATGGTAGTTCGAATAAATACTAGTAGGTTTATCATGAAACTGTATCATGACTTATCAATTATACTGGGTATTTCCATTTTTCTGCCAGTAACAACAGAATTGTAAATCATGTAAACCACATGATTTTGGTGGTTCATTGTATTTTATAAAAATGCATCTGCCCTTACCTGATATAATATTGAGGGAGTTTCAAGCATATGCTGAGTCTGCCTTGAAAATTTTCCAACAGTTAGTAATAAAGACAATGTGAGCACAATAGGGTTTCTTAAAACTACTTAGAATAACAACTTATGATATTATTTTAAGACACTCTGAATAACAGTGCAGAGCTTGCTTCAATGCAGAATTTTCCCTGACAAGTGACTATTTTATATGGTCTGTGGCCCAAATTTACCCATGCACTGAAAGGCAAGAATGTCGTCGTGTGGGATTACGCAGGGTAACGGTAGTCTTTAAAAATGAAAAACCCAATCATGACCCACGTGAAACCTGAGATCCCAATTTTAATTACCACCAAAATAATAGAAATAGACGATCTCAGTGAAATAATGCCCAGGGATCAATTATTCCTGAAGACCAAAATGGTAAGGGTCATTTAAAATGAGTTGCCTTACGTAGGTAGGACTTACTAATAATAGTTCCTTTTTATTTGCCCTTCCCTCTGTCTCAAGATGAAATTTCCTAGGCAGAGCAGAAGGATACCTTCTCTCTTGCAACAGTGCTTGCTCTAGAATCTTATCCCTGTTTTGTAGAAAATCAGAGCATTTAACCATCTGACAGGCAGAGTTTTCTGGCTCCAGAATGTATATGATGGTTTAAGCACTTCTGGCCCGAGAGGTAGTATTTCGTAACATGTTTTTCACTTACATGAAAGATGACTTAATAGACAGTTGTCTGGAACACACCCTTTACATGGCTAAGAGATTGGCATATATTGCAATGCTACTGTCATTTTAAAAGTGCTGCTTCCAAAAGGTGTTTACAGAGTTATTTAAAAATAAAGGGCATTATTTTAAATATAGTTAGAAATTACAGAAAAAATTATTAGGATTCTACATAGTTTTAGCTCAAGGGCTTGGTGTATTTATTATTAATGCGCTTTTTGGAACCTCTTCTTTTCTCCCTGAATGTAATGCATGTTCATTGAGTTGGGAATGGTATAGTCTTGCTATGGTCCTTAGGATATTAGATTTCACTGGGCTGAAAAAACTATGCAAAAGCTCTGAATATAGCAGAGGAGGTTTAATAGTATAAATCACCTACATTTTTAACATTATTGTCACTGAAGTGTATACATTAGTGCCCTACTGAAAGGAAGTACCAGACTTTTGGCACAACTTAAGAGATTCTTTGAGGCATCAGCCATCGGGACCTTAAAAAAACTCTATAAAGAGCAAGTTACCTTACAGTTTGTTGATATTCCATTTCATTTTAACTTTCAACACTGGAGTTGCAATTAGCTTTCTAGATGTCAATTTTATTTTAGGAGTCTACCAATGTGGAGCTCGGGATCTGAGTGAACTTCAGTGACCTGAAGAGGTAAGGATTTGAGGAATACTTTAGTTCAAAAGCCTTAAAAAACTGTAAGACCATATATTCTATACCTTTAAAGTGAATTATGCATAAAATTCTGTGCAAACTGCAACACATATTGCAATAATGTTCTCAAGAAAAAACTCTAGTATACTTCAGCATTATTAAGTTATATAAAATATATCCTTATAAAAGTACAGATTTTCTTTAGTAAGTTTAAATTATACCCACTGAAATAGCTAGGCTCACTTTTTAGTATTAACATAAGAGTTTATCAATCTAAATTATTATTTAGTCCTATGGAGCCTTTAGAAACCTTTAACAAATAAAAATGAAGTCCTATTTCTTAAGGAAAAGTGCCCTAAAAATTCAGCTGTCAGTAAGTTTGTGTTTCTGAAGCTTATCAACTGAGGAATTGTCCATAAAACTGTTAACTGATGCTACCCATGGCTTGGTTTGTCAGGATCCAAAGTTGAGTCTTGTTGCAAAGTTCCTGCTTGTGCCAGGAAGCTGTTAGTTTGTTGTCCCCAATCATAGCAGTCTGGAGCAAAACTTAAAAAGAAAAAATTATTTCAGTAACTTGAAACATTATACTATGTATGACATGTCTATTTCAGAGCTGGGATTTTGTATAACTGTAGATAATTCCACAATTCTTTTTATTTTATTGGTTTTTATTTTGGGTTAATGTGAGGGTACAAACAACCAGGTTACAATGTTTGCATACATTAGGTACAGTCCCTCTTGTAGTTATGTCCCACACCGAAAAGGTGTGCCATATACCCTTACACTGTGTCCTTTAAGTGAGAGCACCCCAGTCCCCTCCCTTCCTTCCCTCTCCCCACGGCCCTCATTCTCCTTCCCCCCAACTTGAATTGAGTTTTTCCCTTATGTGGATGTGTATTACATTGTCTACTGCAAAATTCTTTAAAATAGCTTTTTGAAGCCCATTTTGCCACAAATAATGCTATGCCCAGTGATAGAAACTCACCTACTAAACTGAAACTCTTTAAAGCCCAGAAGTCATTATGTATAATAGTTTGGGTGTTTTTTGTTTTTGTTTTTTAAAAAACAAATTGCATCTGAATCCTAATGTGGAACATAGTTCATACCCTATCTTTGTACAAATGACTTCTGTGCCTCAATTTCCTCATCTGTAGAATGGGAATAATATTAGTAACTACATTGTTGGGCAATTGTAGGGACTAAGTCAATTAATACCTACAAGTGCTTAGAACAGTATCAATACATGTATAGTGAGTACTTAACACACTCAAGTTTTCATTATTATTTTCCCTATGATACAGAAAGGGGATTCTGTTCTTCCCACGTAACAGCAGTCAGGACTCCCTTACAGAACAGTTTTAGGGAAGAGGTGAAGCTCAGAATCTGGCCCAAAGAACAACTTTGACCTAAGGAAGGTCAAAGGACAGCTTTTGACCTCAAGAAATCCTTCTTATTGGCTCACTTCCAAATTACGTTCTTTCTATCTGCAGGCCCTGGGGATTGGTCTGCTTTCTTTTTTCCCAGCTACCATCTTTCCCAGCTACCATCTTTCACTCTCTCCTCCCTGATCCACTGAGAAAACAACGTACTCTCCCAGCTTTTCTTCACTTCTATCCCTAAAACGAGGACTCGTCACGGAGCCCTTTTAAGGTTTTCTAGGGACTTCTTTTAGTTAGTAGTGAGTAAAACAAATCAAGTATATCTTCTATCATTTCATCCCAGAAAGGAAAAATAGTTATGTTAAAATGTTAACAGTAAGTCTTTAAATTCACCAAAGATTGCATAAGATACATTTTCATATCTAAGGCTCCCTCTTCGCGGCGGCACCTGTGGCTCAGTGAGTAGGGCGTCGGCCCCAGGTACTGAGGGTGGTGGGTTCAAACCCAGCCCTGGCCAAACTGCAACAAAAAGATACCTGGGTGTTGTGGCGGGCGCCTGTAGTCCCAACTACTTGGGAGACTGAGGCAAGAAAATCCCCTAAGCCCAAGAGCTGGAGGTTACTGTGAGCTGTGATGCCACGGCACTCTTACCAAGGTGACAAAGTGAGACTCTGTCTCTAAAAGAAAAAAAAAAAAGAAGCTCCCTCTTCCCGGGAACAAGACAGGGATCTCAGGATGACAAGCAGAGAGGAGAGGTGTCCAGCAAGCACCAGGTCAGCCCTTTTGGTTCTCTAACCTCTGTGACCTTGCTGGCCTTACAGTCCCAGATGCACAGATTGGAGGTGGGGGTGTCATAGTCATCTGAGCAAAGGGGCAGGGAACCCCAATGGTTACTACTCTGCTGTGTGCAGACTATGCATGGCTAACGTAAGCGCAACTCGGAATCCTGGGGTGGGACTGCCGTAGCTGCCACTCATCTCACGTACTCAGCGCTTCCCTCCACTTTCTGAAAAGTAAGTGATGGCAGCTCATTTATTGTCTTACATCCTCTACACATGCTGGTTTGAACTCCTACTGTTTAACTGCCCTCTCTAAAATATTCTAAGCCAAATGTGCAAGTGGATGTTCAAGAAAGTAGACTCTTCCTATTAAAACTCACAGAACAGTGACTCATGAGCACAGGTGAAACCAAGGGGCAGGATACAGAGATATACACAAACGATTTGTACGGTAAGGGACGCAGAGCACAGATTTCAGCAAGACTGCCTGAGCTGGGATCCCCCTAACCACTAACTAGCTGTGTGACTTTGGACAAGTCACCTGATCTCCAGAAGCCTGTTAGTTTCATCTGTAATGTGAAGTTAACGACAATGTTGGTCTCAGATTGTTGAAGACGAAAGGAGTTGATACTTGTGACTCTCTTACAATAGTATCTGACGCATAATAGAAACGTTAAGTGTTTATTAAATAAATGTCTAAATGAAGACCAAAATAACCATCCTTCGTTTAAATAAAACTTTCAATTAAAAATTTACATCATTAAAATTTGAAAATTTGGCCCTGGTAAGTAATAATTTATTCTAATAAATAAATATTATTCAATTTACTTTCTGGCTTTAGACCGAAATCTGCCTGGATGTTCCACATCACGTTCCACCGAGTGACTATGGTCAAAGTCTATATTTCTCTCGTGGAGCTTCAGAGTACACATTAACACATTACAGGCTCTGAGAAATCCTGCAACTTAAAAAAAAGTTGATTTTGTGGCTCGGAGCCCATAGCTCAGTGAGTAAGGTGCCAGCCACATACACGGAGGCTGGCAGGTTTGAGCCTGGCCCGGGCAGCTACACAACAATGACAATTTCAACCAAAACATACCCGGGTATTGTGGCAGGCGCCTATAGCCCCAGCTACTCAGGAGGCTGAGGCAAGAGAATCGCTAAAGACCAAGAGTTTGAGGTTGCTGTAAGCTGTGATGCCACAGCACTCTACCCAGGGTGACATAGTAAGACTCTTGTCTCAAAAAAAAAAAAAAGTTGATTTTCTTTTTAAACTATCATTTCTACATGCACAGCATAGCTATTAAGTAAATTGTGTTCCGTGGAATATTGTTTAGAAAACATTTTGTGTAATAATGCTATGAGGCTTTTAAAATTTTGATGTCAATTCTAAATCCTGAATGTTTTATTTAAGTAAAATGATCTACTGCTATCCAGTTCTACACTACGTCCAGCTGCATGGTTTTTACATAGGAATTTTGTTTTAGTGTGAATCCATTTTATTGGTGCAGCCCTTTTCTCCTAATGAGGCCTCTGTAACATGAACAGGAATCTTACCTTCCCTGAAGACCCTGAGGGGCAATGTTCCAGGCAAGGTCATCATCACTGTCATATCTTCGAGGGTTGTCAAAGAAATAAGATCTGGGACTGAATCCAGGGCTAGGAACCATTCCAGGGTTGGTCTAGAAAGATAAGTAATCATTTAGCACAGTTCCAGACACTGTACCTTATACCAGACTTAGATAAATAAGATCTCTTTGTTGCCACACATGCTGGCTTGTGCCTGCAATCCCAGTCACTCAGGAGGCAGAGAGGTGAGGATTATTTGCTTGAGGCCAGGAGTTTGAGACCAGCCTGGGCAACACAGAGCCCGTTGCTAAAATAAGAAAATATGAGGCAGGTGTGGTGACACATCCCTATAGTCCCACCTATTTAGGATGCTGAGGCAGAAGGATCACGTGACCCCAAGAGTTCGTGAGCTATGATTGTGCTCCTGCACTCCAGCCTGGGAAACAGAGCAAGGTTCCTTCTCTTTAAAAGTAAGAGCTGGGCATGGTGGCTCACTCCTGGAATCCCAGCACTCTGGGAGGCCCAGGCAGGTGGATTACTTGACCTCAAGAGTTCTAGACCAACCTGAGCAAAAGTGAGACCCTGTCTCTACTAAAAAATAGAAAAAACAGCTAGGGATCATCGTGGGTGCCTATAGTTCCAGCTACACAGGGAGGATCACTTGAGCCCGAGAGTTTGAAGTTGCTGTGAGATAAGATGCCACAACACTCTACCCAAGGGGAAAAGTGAGACATAAGCTCGTCTAAAATTCTTTCTTGCAGGAGATTTTCTACTTACACAGTGGTTCTCAACCTTCCTAATGCCATGACCCTTTAATACAGTTCCAGTGGGTTGCAACCCACAGGTTGAGAACCACTGAGCTAGAGTGTTCTTTTCAGTTTTTATGTTTAAGAGGGATTAACTTTTCATCAGTATGGACAAATGTATGAGAATCCTGTGTGCAAGAATAAATCATCATTTCACTCCCTTATTGAAAAATTAGACAATGCCCAAATTATCCAGACTAAAGTAGAGATAGATGGATGTGGACTTAAATCTGTATAATCATGCTATATAATCAACTATTACTAACAAAAGAAATAATGATGAAATCATTTTGGAAAGGATTCTCATCCCATTTCTTTTTTATGTAGAGACATAGTCTCACTCAGTCGCCCTTGGTAGAGTGTTGTGGCGTCACACAGCTCGCAGCAACCTCCCAACCTTCAGTTCCTGGGCTTAGGCCATTCTCCTGCCTCAGCCTCCCAGTAGCTGTCGCCCTAACTTTTTTTCCTCCAGTTTTGACTGAGGCTGGGTTTGAACCCACCGACCCCCCAGTATATGGGGCTGGCGCCCTACTCCTTGAGCCACAGGTGCCACCTCTCATCCCATTTCTATCTCCCATCTCTATAAATCATTTCATTGTTTCTGTCCCCAAACTGAGTTCCCCTCAAAAAATTTCCAGTGATGGGCTTCAAGGAAATCCTAGAGGTTACTGCTAGTTTTTAAGATCATGCCTGCCCTGGGACAACTGAGGACAGAAGAGCCTTCCCTGCCAGCAACTTTATTAAAAAAGTAAATTCATTTTTGTTAGGAAAGATTTCAAATAAAGAAGTTGTCAAAACTGGATTATAGGGCGGCGCCTGTGGCTCAGTGAGTAGGGCGCCGGCCCCATATGCCGAGGGTGGCGGGTTCAAACCCAGCCCCGGCCAAACTGCAACAACAACAACAACAACAACAACAACAACAAAAATAGCCGGGCGCTGTGGCGGGCGCCTGTAGTCCCAGCTACTCGGGAGGCTGAGGCAAGAGAATCGCTTAAGCCCAGGAGCTGGAGGTTGCTGTGAGCTGTGAGCTGTGTGATGCCACGGCACTCTACCAAAGGGCCATGAAGTGAGACTCTATCTCTACAAAAAAAAAAAAAAAAAAAAATCTGGATTATATGGCAAATCAAATCTGGCATGTGGTGTTAAATCCTTGTACATACTATTAATAGACCAGCTGAAAATTAATATAGAGCAGGGGTGGCGAACACGCGGCTCCCGGCCAAAATGAATTTCGGCTCTTTGCCTCTTATCATTATTTTGTATACTTTGGCTCTTTGCCAAGTTTGGATTTTGTTATGCTGCTTCTGAGGAGGGACCTCTGAGGAGCGATCTCCGAGTGCGTAGTCGAACTTGTTCGCCACTCCTGATATAGAGTATGAAATAAAGTGGCTGTATCATGGGCATCTGTGAATTCCTGTGTTTCTACTGAAAGGAGCAAAGTGGAGCCTATACAAGGTGGGAAACCTTAAACTTTACCATTTTTAACAGTTCAAGAATGCCTGCGAGCCACATGCAAAAGAATGAAGGCTTTACTTCAGACCACACACATACAAAAATAACTCAAAATGCATCGAGGACTTAAATGTAAGAGCAAAAACTATAATACTCTTAAAAGAAAATATAAGTGTAAGTTTTCAGGGGCAAAAACATATGTTCCTTGAATTACAATGGGGCTATATCCTGATAAAGTCATTGTAAGTTGAAAATAAAGTGAAAATACATGTAGGGGTGAACAATCCGTGGCCCACGGACCACATGTAGATTATGTGAAGACTTTTTTGCTTAGCTGTGGTGTCATATGCCATAAAAATTAGGCATTGACTTTTTCTTTTTTGGTCATCAGCTTTTGTTAGTGTTTGTGCATTTCACGTGTGGCCCAAGAGAATCCTTCTTCCAGTGTGGCTCATAGAAGCCAGAAGGTTGGACACCCCTGCGGGTATCCCTGTGAGTATATCCATTGTTTACTCCTGGGACTGCATGGCTGGGCGTGTGGCTTACTGCATCTCTGGGAGTATCACACCACATATCACTGGCTTGGGAAAAGATAAAAGTTCGAAATTTGAAGTACAATTTATACTGGACTGCTTTTACATCATTGTAAAGTTAAAAAATTATTAAGTTAAATCATTGTCAGTTAGGGACCATCTGTATAGGATTTGGTAAAAGATTCTTAGATATGATACCAAAAGCATTAGCAACAAAAGATAGGTAAGTTTCTATCACTGGGCATAGCATTTGTGGCAAAATGGGCTTCAAGAAGCTACTTTAAAGAATTTTGCAGTACACGATATAAAACACGTCCACATAAGAGAAAAACTCAATTCCTACTAAGACAGCTTCCCAGAACTTAAAGACTTTTCTGAGATTGGTGGGGATGTTAATGAATGAGATTTTTTTTTTTTTTGGCAGGGGGGAGGTTCTGTATAATGAAAGATATTAATATTTGGAAGATCTACACATAACTTGAATAAATCGATATATTCCAAAACTCTGTAGGGGTGAGTCCAGAGTGCAAGATAAGCCTATGGATTAAATTTAAAGTATTAAACAATCTGCAAAGTTCATTCACCTGGAGTTACATTCCATACTGCAACTAACTTTTCAGTCACATATTGTTGAGTTTGGGTGTAGTGTCAAAGAAGAGTATCAGCAATTATATTAAAATATTCCTCTTTCCTGCAACTGTATCTCTCTGAGGCTGGATTTTCTTCATATAATTCAGCCAAAATGACATTCACCACAAATTGCATGCAGAAGCAGATGTGAGAATCCAACTGTCTTGAAATAAGCCAAACATTAAAAAGAATCACAAAATTTGGCTCAGTGCCCGTAGCTCAGTGAGTAGGGCGCTGGCCACATACCAGACACCCTCGACGTATGTGGCTGGTGCCATAACCACTGTGCTACAGGTGTTGAGCCTAATTAATATTTTTAAAATTTGCTTTAATTTCTAATGAGATACAACATACACACCTTCTCCAAACAAAAGCTTCCTCCATAATTTGTGTTGTGTCCTAAGATCAAAATATCTGAGACTGCTCTCAATAATACGCTAACAATAAGGCCGGTGTGGGGGCTCAAGCATGTAATCCTAGCACTCTGGGAGACTCACTACCACTAGTGAGCTCACAGGTTCAAGACCAGCCTGAGCCAGAGTGAGACCTCATCTCTAAAAATTGCCAGGCATTATGGTAGGCACCTGTAGTCCCAGCTACTTGGGAGGCTGAGGCAAGAGAATCACTTAAGCCCAAGAGTTGGAGGTTGCTGTGAGCAGTGACACCACAGCACTCTACTGAGGGCAACATAATAAGACTCTGTCTCAAATAATAATTATTATTATAATAATACCCTAACACCAAAAATAATTTTTTAAAAGTGAAAATGATACCCTAACGGTAGATTCTCTATAGCCTGTATACATAGGAAGTGTGTTAAAGATGACAGGTGTCCATGGATAGTGAGATCTGAGATTATAGATTAGACTTTCAACATTGTTCTATATTCATTTAATGAAAATAGTACTTGAGCAAGATCATTAGCCTTTTACCCCTCAGGATTCAGATATACACATATAATCTCTCCTTCTGACTGCCTTGGTTTAGGGAATGTAGCTCCTAAGAGCCCTGGAACAATGCAACACTGGATGAAAACAAGAAATGCCCAAACAAACAAAACCCACGGAGAGCCCAGGTGAGGCTCCGTGAGCAGTGGGAATTCTGCTCAGGAAGACTCCTCACCTCTCCCTTAGTCAAACAACATTCCCAGATAACTTCAGTTACCTTCAGAGAAGGAAGAACAAAGCAACTGGTGTCAACCTAGAATCCACTGCCTCCCCATCACAGGTTTACTGCCAATGAGGAGATACGCAGGGGCCTGATTTTACAGAAGCCTCCACATGCTCCCAATGTGAGCAAAGGTAAGATGAAGTATAGACCCACTGTACCAGGTTGCATGGAAGACAATTCTTCCATGGATTGGGGGGGCTGTTTTTGAGATGATTCGAGCAGATTACATCTCCAGCTCAGGCCATCAAGCATTAGATTCTTGTAAGGAGTGTGCAACCTCGATTGCTCTAATGCTGTTGTTTATCTGCCAGGAGGCAGAGCTCAGGCAGAGATGTGAGTGATGGGGGTGGCTGTAAATACCGATGAAGATGCGCTCACTCGCCTGCTGCTCTCCTGCTGTGAGGCCTGGTTCCTAACAGGTCATGGCCCAGAACCCATCCACAGCTCAGGGTTGGGAACCACAGAACTGGAGAACACTGCTGAGTTTCATCCTGGCTACTGCCTGAGCGCTGTGACTCTATTCGCAGGCCCATGGTCAGACTGTGCTTCACCCCTGCTCCCAGCCCTGTCTCACTTTTTTCTTTTCTTTTGAGATAGAATCTCACTTTGTTGCCCTAGGTAGAGTGCTGTAGCGTCACAGCTCACAGCAACTTCAAACTCCTGGGCTTAAGTAATTCTTTTCCCAAACCTCCCAAGTAGCTGGGACTACAGGTGCCTTCCACAACACCCAGCTATTTTTTAGAGATGGGTTCTGGCTCAGGCTGGTCTTAAACTTGTGAGCTCAGGTAATCCACCCACCTTGGCCTCCCAGAATGCTGGGATTATAGGTGTGAGCCGCCACGCCCAACCTTCTCACTTTTTTCCACGCCTGGCTCATTAGTGATTATACAAAGATGAGTAAGAAAAAACAAAACACAGGCTGGTTATGATGTTGGTATAAAACAACAACTGAATCATTCATCTACACTTTCCTTACTACCTACTCTTCGGACACGCTGCCCCACATCTACTCACTGTATTTTTTTCTGGGTTTCATAGATCAGTGGGTCAATAATCTACCTCTAGTTTGTGTAGCTGGGATAATTTATGGGGAAGGGCTCCTAGAAGCTTTCTCACGCTGCCCAGTTTTATATTTTCTGTCCTGCCCCTATAAAGGCATTTATATAAGGCTGGTTGAACAGAAATGTGACCAAAACTGGGGGAGTGGCTTTAGCGTTCTTCACAGTGACGTTTGTATTTCCCTGTCCTCCCTCTCCCTACTCACCATCTGGCATACTATAGAGGTGAAGGACTGGATTACCATTCTCCACTGTCCTCTGTTAAAGGAAAAGCTTACACATTTGGTTCACAGCAAGTCAAGGATTAAATACTAGCAAGGCTGTGTTGCATTAAGTAATCATGTTCCCAGGCCTTGAGATGCACCTCACATTTTTTTTCTTTGTAAAATAAAGCTAAACTGAAAAAACACATTCTCTCTCCAAAGAGAATTAAGAGAAGGTCTCGATGAATAGTCAAGGGGACTCAGCACCTATAAGCTCAGCGGCCAGGGTGCCAGCCACATACACCATAGGTGGTGGGTTCAAACCCAGCCCAGGCCTGCCAAACAACAATGACAACTACAACAACAACAAAAATAGCTGAGTATTATGGCAGGTGCCTGTATGCCTAGCTACTTGGGAAGCTGACGCAAGAGAATCGCTTAAGCCCAAGAGTTTGAAGTTACTGTGAGTTGTGACACCACAGCACTCTACTTGGGGCAACACAGTGAGACTGTCTCAAAAAGAAAAAAAAAAAGAAATGGTCAAGGAAACTTTTTATATCACAATAGGATGGAACAGGCTCTCTACTGAAAAGCTAAACAGAAGTTCTACTTGCAGGCCTCATAATCAGAATTAGGAGATATTTTCGGCAAGTATAAAATAGTTTACTTACAAGGTCTTTTGCAGGACTTCTAACTCGGAAGAAGTAAACTACTAAGCTGGTCGGTAAGAGTTCCCAAACAAAAAGCACCACTCCAAACAGTACATAGCCAGCATCTCCCAGCTGATTCTTCAAATCTGCCTGTTAGAGGGAGAAAAGGAGAGTCACTATACCCAGGGCAGAGGAAATCAATTCCATTGATTCTAATGTGAACAGAGAACTATCCCAATACTACAGTGTAATTCCTTTCCCCAGAAATGTGCATATTAAAATTAGGTAACAGGGATGGCCCAAATTTGAGGTGGGAGTTATTTAAACCACACGAGATAATAGATGATTATCTTCAGAATATTCAAAGACAGAAACTCCCAGTCTCTGATTGCTTTTTTTTTGAGACAAGAGTCTCACTATGTCATCCTGGGTAGAGTGCTGTGACATCACAGCTCACGGCAACCTCCAACTCATGGGCCTAAGTGATTCTCTTGCCCCAGCCTCCCAAGTAGCTGGGACCACAGGCACCTGCCACAACGCCGGGCTATTTTTTGGTTGTAATCGTCATTGTTGTTTGGCAGGCCCGGGCTGGATTCGAACCCGCCAGCTGTAGTGTATATGGCTGGCACCCTTGCTGCTGAGCCCCAGTCTCTGATGTTTTAAAACTTTGCCCTCCGCGTGGCACCTGTGGCTCAATGAAGTAGGGCGTCAGCCCTGTATGCCGGAGGTGGTGGGTTCAAACCCTACCCTCGCCAAAAAATGCAAAAAAAAAAAAAAAAAAAAAACTTCGCCCTCCAAAACTGTTTCTTACATCCAAATTAATTCTCACTTAAATCTAAGCTGATTTTCAACAGTCAGAGAGAACATCATATTGCCACCATCTAAATTCTTTTTTTTTTTTTTTTGCAGTTTTTGGCCAGGGCTGGGTTTGAACCCGTCACCTCCGGCATATGGGGCCTGCGCCCTACTCCTTTGAGCCACAGGCGCTACCCCACCATCTAAATTCTTGAAAGCAGCACCTAACTATTACCCCTTAGTCTCATCTCTAAGATAAACATAGCAGCTTTCAAACTTCTTCACATAAACCATATCCTGCTCTTTACCCTCTGAAGCTTTTTTGCAGGCTAGCTTGTCTAGAAAAAACTCTCAAAGTCCAGAGTATTTGGCTTCTGCACCCTCCTGTGAGATGGCCAAACGCCCATGGTAAGGCTGCGTTCTCCTGCCTTGGAACAAGTAAAAAGTGTCCCAGGAAAGTGCCCAGCTGAGTTTGGGTCAGCCTATCAGAAAGGCCAGCATTTTAAAGAAGACGATGCACCAGAACCAGAATGCACAAAGGGCCAATTACCTAACTATAATCCTTCTGCCTTCTCTATTAGAACATATTTAAAGTACAGTAACCAAAACTACTCCTGAGACTCTTCTGAAGGATTACTGTCACACTCCACGTCTCCTGTGCTGTTTCACCCACACTACGTATCTCAGTAGAATCTTTTTCCATTCTAAACAATAATGTGTGCAACTGTGGTAGTCGGTTTTGCTTGCTCCCAAATCATTTTAGAAGCACCACACAGGTCCAGATAGTCATAAGTAAACATCTCCTAAAAACTCAAGATTTAAAAATCATGATATTTTAAATCCATTATAATTTTGGGGGCAGTGCCTGTGGCTCAGGGAGTAGGACGCTGGCCCCATATACCAAGGGTGGTTGGGTTCGAACCAGGCCCCGGCCAAACTGCAACAACAACCAAAAAAATAGCTGGAGGTTGCTCTGAGCTGTGATACCACAGCACTCTACTGAGGGCGACAAAGTGAGACTCTGTATCTTTAAAAAAAAAAAAAAAGTGACTAAGACAGTAAATGCTGGGCGGTGCCTATGGCTCGGGACCCATACACTGAGGGTGGCGGGTTCAAACCCAGCCCCAGCCAAACTGCAACAAAAAATAGCTGGACCTTGTGGTGGGCGCCTGTGATCCCAGCTACTTGGGAGGCTGAGGCAAGAGGATTGCTCAAGCCCAAGGGCTAGAGGTTGCTATGAGTTGTAACGTTACAGCACTCTACAGAGGGCAACTAAGTGAGACTGCCTCTAAAAAAAAAGACAGTAAATACTATACATATTTTACCATAATAAAAAAAACAAATCCTTAGCGGTGCCTATGGTTCAAGGAGTAGGGCCCTGGCCTCATATGCCGCAGGTGGCGGTTTCAAATCCAGCCCTGGCCAATTAAAAAAAAAAAAAAGAAAGAAAAATCCTTTGTGTTATCATGAATAAGTCTCTAATTGATCACTATTTAAAGATTAGATTTTTATATATTTGATTTTCTCAAAATATGGCACATGCCCAACCAGCGGTGCCTTGCCCCCAGCTTTCGCCCAGGTGTATTTGGGACACTGGATGGGTTAGGGATAGTCACTGTTGTTCTCATTTTAATCCTTCCTAATTATAATGGCTTATATGTGCCTCTTGCAAATGTCACCTTGTCCTCACAGGCTTAACTTATCATGGTAATTTTAGTCTGTCTTCCACTGTTGTAATTCAGCTCAGGTTTTGAGCACTGCTGAGATTTGGGAAGTGGATTTATTTGTAGTTAGGTATTCGACATTTTTCCAGGAAAAGCTAAGAAATCTCTGCAAATCAATCCAGTAGACTCTTATTAGGGAAGTTGTATTTCTTTGCTATGATATCTTATTTGATTGTCTCTTTTCTGAAGTGGACCATAAACTCCCACTGGGCAGGGAATCAATCTGTTCATTTTTGTATCCCTAAAACTTTGCACAGTGCCTGAAACCCAAAACATAGTATTTGTTGAATGAGCAAATGCTAGTTTGTTCTCATTTTTATTTTGTGCTTTTGTGAGCATGGCTGCCAGATGATATTTTACTACCTCTGTTCATGTGCTTTATAATTTATAACTTAAGAATTTATATAAAGTATTCTTTACTTTTATTTTTTTTAAGACAGAGTCTCACAATGTCACCCTCGGTAGAGTGCCGTAGCATCACAGCTCACAGCAACCTCAAAGTCTTGGGCTCAAGCTATTCTCTTGCCTCAGCCTCCCAAGTATCTGGGACTATGGGTGCCCAGCACAACACCCAACTATTTCTTGTTGTTGTTGTTGTTGTTTCCCGCCACCCTCAGTGCACGGGGCCAGTGCCACAACCACTGTTCTACGGGCACAGAGCCCCATATATAAAGTATTTTTTAAAAAGAAAGAGTTACCATGTTGAGGCCACTGGTACAATGAGTTTTTACTAAAACCTTAATAACCGTATTCACTTTATGTCTAGACTTTCTCAAATGCTGCGTACATGCGCCATTTAAAC
Organism: Loris lydekkerianus; assembly: GCA_963574355.1. Classification (NCBI taxonomy): domain Eukaryota; kingdom Metazoa; phylum Chordata; class Mammalia; order Primates; family Lorisidae; genus Loris; species Loris lydekkerianus. The sequence continues at coordinate 14,165 of CAUYPK010020602.1, read as the reverse complement.
AATGCTGGTAACTTCATACTTTTATGTATTTTCTGAAACCTAAATGCAATTTGGTTAATCTCTGTAAATGTCGCTCTTAAATCATGGAAGCACTTTACAAAAATTTAAGTAGTGCTTGACAAGAGCCCCAAGAGGTAGAAAGAAGAGTGTGTATGTGTGTGTGTGTGTGTGTGGGGGGGGGGGGGGTGTGCATACATGTGTGTGCACACACGCTTAGATATAATCTCCCAGTTTTCTCAGAGACACCTGAACAGGAACAGGGCAGGTGCTGTGATCCCATTTAACAGAGGAGGATGCAAACAGCACGCAGGAAGTGACTCTGAAGATCACCCGCTACTGAGCAGCAGAAACAAGAAGCAGATCTGCCCTGTGGAGGCAGTGACACTTCGCCCTCCATACCCCGGGGTGCTGAGCACAGACTCAAGCACCGTGGACCAAAAATATTTGGAAAAAAGCAATACAACAAATAAAAACTGATACAAATAAAAAAATGTCACATAGCAACTATTTACGTAGCAATTCTGTTTACTAGGTATTGTAAGTGAGCTAGAAATGGTTTAAAGGACACGGGGGTGTGTGCACAGGCTATGTACCAACACTGCACTTATATGAGGGGTTTGGGCATCTGCAGATGCTGTGTCTGGGGGGGTCCTGGAACCAATGCCCAGCGGATACCGAGGGATACCTGTCGTCCTGTCTGGTAACGCCTGCTCAGGGCCCTACTGACCTGGTCTGACACATTGTACCAGTCGTAATCAAAGGAATGAACGTTCTTGCTCTGAGAGAAGGACAAGATGAACAGGTTGTAGCAGGCCCGAGAGGTGTAAAGCAGTATCACGGTGACACCGATGGCAGTCACTTGACACACAGATGAGCCCTGGAAAAGAGGAACAAGGAGAGGAGGCCACTCCACACCCAGACAGCAGTCTCCACCCCAGACCCCACCTGGGTCAGCCCAGTAAGGCCTGGAGGATGTCAGAGGCTCTGCCGTCTCGTCCAGGTCTCCAGGGCCTCTACACTCGGGCCTCAGACCCCATCCCAAACCTCACCTCATCCCCACCCCTTCCTAAAACTTTAAGTCATCTTTATATAGACCCCAGCACTTGGGTTAGAAATGCCTCTAACAAAGGGTTAAAATATGGGCCATTTGTCCAAGGCCTAGATTCTTTTTTTTTTTTTTTGAGACAGTCTCACTATGTTGCCCTTGGTAGCGTGCCGTGTCATCACAGCTCACAGCAACCTCAAACTCTTGGGTTTAAACGATTCTCTTGCCTCAGCCTCCCAAGTAGCTGAGACTAAAGTCGCCCACCACACCACCTGACTATTTCTTTGTTTAGCAGACCCCGACCAGGTTCAAACCCACCTGCCCCGATATATGTGGCTTGCGCCCCAACCACTGAGCTACAGGCACCAAGCCACAAGGCCTAGATTCTAAGTACAAGAAAGCAGATACATTATTTTGTTAAATCTCTAAGTGCCACTGCTCAGCTCCCAGAGGATCCTCTCAGGTCAGGGGGACAATCTCAGAGGGATGGCAGCTGGGACGGAGCTGTGCGACCAAAAGTGCTCTGGGCAGTGAGGACCTCCCCAAATCCAGACTCTACAGGGTTGAAAGCACAGGAGTCCTGGCCTCACTCTGGCCTCGGTAGTTCATGCCCTGCCTGACAAAGCTAACAACTTCCGACGTCAGTTAAAAGACCCTTAGCTCCAAACAAGAAACATGGCTAAAAATCTATAACAGACCTGTGAGTTTGCTTTTGCAGGTCATTAATTAAATCCAAGATATTTTATTTTGCCAAGAGTGCTTTGTTACCTTGTGCACATAACACAGGGCGAGCTCAAGGGCTTTCTGACAATCTCTGATTAATTTCCCCTGTTAAAACTGCCATCTGTTGCTAAAAGGTTTGAATTGCCCCTGGATGGGAGACAACAAAACGGAGAAAATCGGAAAATAAAGCCTAAAATTCACCAAAATTTATAAACCAAAAAAAAACCTATTCTGGCTCAGGACCTGTAGCTTAGCGGCTAGGACACCAGCCATATATACCACAGCTGGTGGGTTCAAATCCAGCCCGGGCCTGCCAAACAATGATGGCTGCAACCAAAAAATAGCAAGTGCTGTGGCGGGCACCTGTAGTCCCAGCTACTTGGGAGGCTGAGGCAAGAGATTGCTTGAGTCCAAGAATGTGAGGTTGCTGTGAGCTGTGCCATGGCACTCTACCAAGGGTGACATAGTGAGACTCTGTCTCAAAAAAAAAAAAAAAAGAAACTATTCTGCTACACTAACTTTAAGGATTAACAAGAGTGTGGCTAAATCAGAGGATGTCCTAATTAAGACTTTATATTTTCAAAGTGAGAGGACAGGCTTTAACTCCTGTTCACTCTTTTTTTTTTTTCCCCCAGTTTGGCCAGGACTGGGTTTGAATCTGCCACCCTCGGTATATGGGGCCAGTGCCCTATTCACTGAGCCACAGTTGCCGCCCAACTCCTGTTCACTCTTAAAGACACAACATTGAGGGAGACAGAGGTGGCCCCAGTCTTCAGACCAAAGATGTATTACGGCCAGATGGGTCTCCTGGCAAACAGCATGGCCAAAGAGCTGTGCCACAGCGTAAAGTCACGTATTCTGGCGGCAGAGGAACTAGAGGAATCACTCAACTACTTTGCAAGTGAGAAAATCAGGCCCCAGAAAGGCCAAGTGTCTGGGGGTCTAGTTCCCCAGCCAGCAAGGGCTAGTCGCTCCCCAGCCCCTGTGGCCGTGAGGCTTCTGGGCTCAGATTCAGAACTTGTCAATGGAGGAAAATTGGGGATCAGGGTGATCAGAAGCACTCTGGCACTACCATGTATCTGCATAGTTGTCCTCCTTTCCAATTCCGGGGAGGGGAAAGGAGAAACGGAGATTCTAGGTGGCCAGGCCCCACCATGAAGGAGAAAAATGGGTCAGAAGCCTCTGTCTCAGGTCACACTGGCTCCCTCTCTGGACAACTGACAGGAGGGAACGTTGCCCTGAACTCCAAGAGCGGTGCCTTCCTTTACAGAGAAGCTGCTTGTGGGCACAGCCAGTGGGCAGGAGCCTGAACCCCGGCTTCCGAAGCAGCGTGATGACCACCTCGCTAAGACCACAGACCCCAGAACCAGGCTGCCATGTGTGAACCTCAATTTTGCATCTAGTATGTGTGACCTGGGGCGAGCTACTTGACCTCTTTGTGCCTCAGTTTCCCTATCTATAAAGTGGGGATTAAAATACTATCTACTCCCAGAGAATTGTGAAGATTGCATTGGTCTATACTTGACTTGAACCACTTGACTGCTTATAAAAGCACCCAGGGCCCTGTGTAGTGGGGCTCATGCTTGTAATCCCAGCATTTGGGGGAGAAGGCCAAGGTGGGAGGATCACTACAGATCAGGAGTTTAAGACAAGCCTGGGCAACACAGCAAAGCCTATCTCCGTGAAAAATTTTTAAATTAGCTAGGCATGGTGGTGCATGCCTGCAGTCCCAGCTTCCTGGGAGGCTGAGGCAGGAGGACTGCCGGAGCCCAGGAGTTTGAGGTTGCCGTGAGCTATGATCGCACCCACTGCACTCTAACCTGGATGACAGAGAAAGAGACTCTGTCTCAAAAAATAAACATAATAAAAGGTGCCTAGAACACAGTCCATGCTAGATACTTGTTATTATTATTAGTACATCAATCCCACTAGTTCTTTAAAATGTATGTTAAATTATCATATCTAATAAATCAGAGACTTAACTCTTGGCCAGTAATTTTGGATACACCAGCTCTCTTTAAGCCATCAAGAATGGAACTACCTCAGGTGGCGCCTATGGCTCAAGGAGTAGGGTGCCAGCCCCATATACTGGAGGTGGTAGGTTCAAACCTGATCCCGGCAAAAAAAAAAAGAATGGAGCTATCTCACACACAAAGTTCAATGAACTGCACTCCACTGTGCTCTGGGCACCACAGACTGGCTAATCATTTGTAGGTTGGGTGCAAAAGACATTTGCAAACCCGGAAGCTATTGTTAGAACAAGTTTCACAGGAGAGATCTTAACCACCTTTCTGCCCTACCTTAGACTCCAAGTAAATGTTGGCTAAGGACATCTTAGAGATTTTGTAGAGACAGACGGAGAGAGAGACAGCACACAGCACGAACAGCGTGTCATTGATGGCCACTCGCACGGAGACGATCACCTTCCTCTCCCAATTTCCTGTCTTCACCAGCACGGCACAGGTTAAATTCACCAACAGGAAAACAAGACTGATGAAGAGCGAGGCCAGGTAGAGCGGCAACCTGGAAAGGAGGAGAAAGCTCAGGTGCTGCCGCCTGCATGCTGGCTGCACAGCCTCGCCAATCTAGAAGGGCTCTGTGGCATGTTCTGGGGGAACCTCCAGCAGCAGAAGCAACAGCCAAAAGGAGCAACACGCAGAGCCTGGACTTTGGCCATAGACGGTCCCGGATGTGAATTACCAACTGACCACAGATCATGCCTCTGGAAGGTCTTTGAACTTGAACTCTCTGAGCTGCACTCGTATGGTCTACGGGAGTCTGGAAGGACTGAGAACTTGGACGTGCTGGCTGGCGTGAGCACCCCACGGAGGGCCCCTACTCACAGGGCCACGCTGCAGTGGAGAGCACAGGCCCAGAGCCAGGGTTTCCCGCACTGTCAGAATGCAACTTGGGCAACATGCCACCTCCGTGAGCCTAGTTTCATCACCTGAAAATAAGACTAACACTTACCCTGCAGGTTGTTGGAGAGATAATGTGTTTGCATATGAGATAATGTGTTTGTGTAGTGTATTTTAGCCCCCAGGAAAAAAATCCTCCCTCCTCCGCTCCAGTGATGGAGTCCAGGGAGCACCCAGCAGTAGACGAAGTTGTCACTGTGGCTATAGCCTGCGGCAGCAGCTGCCCACTGCTGACGGGCACTAAACTGCCACCTCACTGACCACTGGCAGCCTGCACACTTCCTCAGTGACCTGTGTAAGGACCACATGAACACATCTCAAATTTATCACCACTAAAATGAACAGCTTCTCTTCACGACTGTCCCGATGGTATTCACTGCAGCCAGACACCACTCAGTAGACATAAGAACAAGGAGCGGCACTGTTGGGGTCAAAAGCAGACCGGTCTGATATGACTGCGTTTGCACTTCAAGTCTGCTCTCCGGAGAGCAGAAAACCATGAAGTAAACATCATTGTGAAGCTAGAAAGTGATGGCGTCTTTAAAAGCTGCCAAGGCTGGGACGCAGGAAACGCGGATTCTAGTCCCAACCTGACAAGCCACTGACCACGTGGGGGCGACTGAAGGCTGGAGGGGGGGGAAGTCTTCCGGTCAACAGTAGGGTATTAGTGAAGTTTGGGGGGGGAATCAAAAGATACACATGGATTTCAACTGTGCGGGGACATCAGTGCCCTGACCCCCATGTTGTTCAAGGATCAACTGCAGAGGGCGCCAAAAGAATGCGCCCACAAAGAAAGGAAAAACTGCGCATCGATATATACCCACAACAAAATAGGGATACAAGTCACGTTTCACTTCTGCAATTACAAGAGGTACTCAAAGCAGTCTCTGATCTCTCCTGTGTGACTCTGCTTTTGCTGATAGAGCTCTTGTGAGAATTCAAAGGAACCTGCACCATCCTTTTCTGCTTTTTTTCCTCCTGTGTCTCCTCAACCTTCAGTGCCTCCATGTCTCGCCCCAGCCTCTCCTTTTCTCAACAAGAAACGAGAGGTGAGGCCAGGCAAGGTGGCTGACACCTACAATCCCAGCACTGTGGGAGGCTGAGGCAGGTGGATCACTTGAGCTCAGGAGTGCAAGACCAGCCTAAGCAAAAGCAAGGCTGTCTCTACTAAAACCGAAAAACTAGCCAAGTGTTATGGCGGGCGCCTGTAGTCCCAGCTACTCAGGAGGCTGAGGCAGGAGGATCACTTCAGCCCAGGAATTTGAGGTTGCTGTGAGCTGTGATGCTGCCTGTGAATAGCTGCTGTACTCTAACCCGGGCAACATGGAGAGAACATGTGTCTAAAAAATAAAAACAATAAAAATTAAAAAGATGAGGGAATTACTTTTTTCTTTTGTAGAAATACTATTTTTTGCATAGACATAAAATTACACTGTATAGACAATGTAATGTTTTACTTCCTTTTTTTTTTTTGAGACAGTCTTTTGGTTTGTCACCCTCAGTAGAGTGCTGCGGCATCACAGCTCACAGCAACCTCAAACTCTTGGCCTCAAGCAATCCTCTTGCCTCAGCCTCCCGAGTAACTGGGACTTACAGGTGCCCACCATGACACGCCGGGCTATTTTTAGAGATGGGGTCTCCCTCTTGCTCAGGCTGGTCTTGAACCGATAAGCTTAGGCAATCCACTCGCCTCGGCCTCCCAGAGTACTAGACTACAAGCGTGAGCCACCGCAGCAGGCCCTGTAATGTCTATCTTTTTCACAGATTGCTAAAAAGTCTCTTTAATTCTTCCCCCATCCCTACCGTCAAATCAATAGTCTTCATTCTGACTCTCCTGTCTGGGCCTCCTGGAGCAATCTCACCACACCACCCCATGCCTTTGGCCAGACTAAAGTACAGCTTCCTGACCCATCCCCACCCTAAACCCCAGCCTTGCCTCCTCCAATCCACAGGCAGATCTACCTAGAGACACCCCCTACATGCTAATTAACCTGGTTTACTCCAGGTTTCCAAACCCATCCATGCATCCCCACTTGTCTTAGACAAGCTGATTTTTTTCCCTGAAACCTTCCTCTCCCTTGACTTGCAGCAAAGCCTATTCTCTGAGCCTTTAGGACTTATGCAATTCTTTTATCTCAGCCTCCTGAGCAACTGGGACTACATGCTCCCGCCACAACTCCCAAAAAAAAACAATTTTTTTTGTTGCTATTGTTGTTGCAGCAGTTTTGCCTGGGGCTGGGTTTGAACCTGCCACCCTAGGTATATGGGGCCGATGCCCTACTCACTGAGCCACAGGCGCCACCCAGGACACTTTGTTTAACCTGCAAAACAAAATTATTTTCTTAAAGAAAGAGGCTATGTTGGGAGATTTGAAACAATATGGAAAAAAATATGTATGATCTAACACTAAATTAAAAAATCAAGATGCAAAATTGGAAATGTAATATAAACATCCCCTTTGTCTTGGGAAGTGTATATAAAACCTACAGAAGAATAATATACATCACTGAATCTCTTTGGGGCTAGAGGGGTCTATACTGGGAGGAAGGGAGTTCAGTAGATTTATTTTATTTCCACACATCTATAGTCACAAAATTTCTTGTTCTACTTTTTTCCCAAATAAGACTGTATCACTTTCTGTCAAATTATCTTGCAAATCTAACCTTTTCCCTACAGACCTGTAGCTGTGGTAAAAAGGGAGAAATTTGGAAGTGGCCTGAGTGTATCCAAAGGGGAGTGGGGGAGGCTGAATGTATCCCAAAAGTGGTTCCATGGGAACAGAGTTTTGTGCATTGCCCCAAAACTACTACTTTTCAACCTAAACTATAGGGTCCGGATAAACAGCTTATCCTGGAATGATGAGAGGAAAGACCAAAAGCAAAAAAATCACAAGACCCAGCATCTAGGAAGACCACTTTGCTTGTGGGACCAGACGGGACCATCTCTTGCACTGGTCAGCAAGTGCAGAGATGAGGCAGGTCTTTTTAAGTTGTTGTTGGTAAGCAGGCCCAGGCTGGGTTCAAACCCACCACCCTCATACACAGGGCTAGTGCTCTAACTGCTGAACTGCATGTGGCCAGCCAAGGAGGCTGGTCATGGGACATGGGTGCTGCCCACTCCCCTAGTACCATGGTACTTTACTGCCCCCTACTGTGAGGGGTTGTCTAAATTTCTCTTGCAGTCACATAGATTTCTTAAAGAAAGTGAAAAGGAAAGCCTGGCTTATTATATATATTTCATTTATTTTAAAAAAAAAAAAAAAAAGGCCAGGAAAGGTGGCTCACGACGGTAATCCTAGCACTCTGGAAGGCTGAGGCAGGTGGATCGCCTGAGCTCACGAGTTCGAAACCAGTCTGGGCTACAGCAAGACCCCATCTCTAAAAAAACAGCCAGGCATTGTGGTGGGCGCCTGTAGTCCCAGCTACTCAGGAGGCTGAGGTAAGAGATCAGTTGAGCCCAAGAGTCTGAGGTTACTGTGAGCTATGACACAACAGCACTCTACCAGAGGCGACAAAATGAGACTGCCTCAAAACAAAAACAAAGGCAGAGGGTAAACAGTGGAAAATGCTTAAAATCTAAGTACTCTTAAGCAATCCCATACCCAGCATTCACATTTCCTAAACCAAAGAGATGGAAATACACAGACTGTGGAAAGAGAAAAACCGAATCAAAGTAGCACCCACTCTGGCAAAACTCAAAATTAGCTGATGTGTGGGGGGAAGTAGGACTTGAAGTGAAAAATACATTGATTCTTGGCTGGACTGAATATAAATTATCTCCGAGAACACTGGGGTGGGAAGTTTCAACTAGTTCCAAACTGAAGGGTTATGCTTCTCTCCAATGAGTCATGATTAAATTGGAGAAGCCAACGTTACCAAAGCATCTCCAGGGATACGTGGGGGGCTGAAGTGCCTCTAAGTGGCATTCGGTTTAAGAGAAATGGGAGATTATGACAGATGAGACTAAGGATGTGCCTAAACATGAATAAATCCCTAGGATGTCTTTATACTTGGCAATGAAATTATCAGGTCTAATTTAACAGGTTTCTTCCAATGAAACCTCTACCCTTCTGCTTCAAGGAACTCTCCAAGTTCTCTCTCCCAACCATCTCACTTTTTTTCTTCTCAGTCTCCAGTACTCTGAGAAACATCTCACTTTTCATATCCAACCATTTCTCTCCAACTTCTCTCTTGATCTCTGCAAATCCCCTCCCAATAAAAAGAGCCTTACATATCAGCACAGCCTGTCTTTGGGGGCTACTCTGGTTCAAAGATCAAACCAGGACTGTCTCCAGGCATACGTTTTTCACCCGGAGACCCCACCCAGGGCTCAGGGGTTGAAAACTTTTTAGACAATTTTCTTTCTCTCTTTTTTTTTTTGAGACAAAATCTCAAGCTATCACCCTGGGTAGAGTGCCATGGCATCATAGCTCACAGCACTTGGGCTCCAGTGATCCTCTTGCCTCAGTTTTTCTATTTTTAGCAGAGATGGGATCTTGCTTTTGCTCTGGCTGGTCTTGAACTCATGAGCTCAGGCAATCCACCTCCCTCAGCCTCCCAGAATGCTGGGATTACAGGCGTGAGCCTCTGTGTCCAGACTAAACAATTTTCTTTATCATCAGTACTTTCACATTACACCTCTAGAAGATGACTATTACCCCAGTCTCAACCAGTCATTTTCAAGATAAAATCAGTTCCATGATGTAGTCAGAATGTTCTTCTCCCAACCCAATTTTCTCTCATACTTCGACCTACATTTCTGAAAGGCAAAGAGATTACAGATGCAGAGATAAGGCTAGCTGGTTTGTTACCCGAGAAGACAGGGAATTGTCTACTTGGATTTACTACAGGTTGAACATACATAATGTGAAAATCCAAAATCTGAAATGCTCCAAAATCTGAAACTTTTTGAGTACCAACATTATGCTACAACTGGAAAACTCTACACCTGACCTTATCTGATGGGTCACAGTCAATACTTTGTTTCATACATAATTATTAAAAATATTGCATAAAATCAGCCTTCAGGCTATGTACATAAGGTGTATATGAAACAAATGAATTTCATGTTTAAACTTGGTTATCTCGCTGTGTATGTGTAAATTAGAAAAAAATTCCAAAACCTGAAACATTTCCAATCCCAAGCCTGTGGATTAGATACTCAACCTGTACTTTAATTTGCCTCCCTTAGGATCAACATTATTCATGGTAGAGACTGAAGTTCCATCAAGTAGTCTGGTGGAAACGTGAGCGGAACTACCCAAAAAGAAGTGAGGGGAGACAGCAAGATCAGGTTAAAATGCAACAAAGCAGGGCAGCACCTATGGCTCAAGGAGTGGGGTGGCGTCCCCATATACCCCATGGTGGTGGGTTCAAGCCGGGCCCTGGCCAAAACTGCAAAAAAAAAAAGAAACAAAGCACAGGACAATAAATCTTAGGGCTTCTATCCTGGCCTGGGCACTATCACATAACTTTGTGAACTTCAGAGAAACTTCCTGAACTTGTTTGCTTGGCTATCAACTGGGAACTAAAATATTGCACTTTCAGAATTTTAAATAGTCTTTATGCATTTTTATGTACACATCTTACGTATTTCAAAGTAACAAAATAATGTTTTCATTTTGACCCAAGAGTTGCCTTCCCAGACATGTTTGCCCACGGCAGTGCTGTTCTCCTGGGCAGGGATGCCAACGCACCCAGCCTCACTCTGCGCAGCCTCTCCCCTGCCAGAGGTCTCGTCTTCCCTCTCATCAAATCTGACCATTTGTTAGGCCACTGTTCTTGGCTTTGGGGAAGTCAAGGACCTCTCTGAAAATGTGGTGAAACTATGATCCCCCCTCCACAGAAAAATCATGCAGATCCACCTCTTCACAGAAATTTGCTACAGAACTTAAGAAGTTCCCTCCCAGATCACCAGACACCCCTAATCTGCAGCAACCTGCGGCGGAGATGGCCCTCACTGTCAGCACACTGCACATCCTGCTTTGCCTGATTCAGAGTCTCTGTGTTAGCACATCTTCACAAACAGCCTGTGTACATCCCAAATGACTATATTCCTTGGGGTGCCTAAGCACTGGATGGTCAGAACTCCACTTGCTAGCTGTGGACGGATACCCAGCATCAGCTATGCAGCGAGTTATGGCAACTGTACAGTGGGTGCTGGAGTTCTGGAAGACAAGGGGCCTACTAGCAGTCCGCAGCTAGAGGCGAGAGGGCTCAGGCCGCCCAGTGGTGGGCAAGGCACTACCAGGCTGCACCTGCTCAGGGGACACGGGGTTAGGGAGGAGCCCCTGACATCTTCAGGGCACACTCTTCCTTCTGAGCACCTTTACTTCCCAAAGGCCTTAGAAAGGTTTAGGTCAGTGATTCTCAACCTTCCTAATGCCACAGCCCTTTAATACAGTTCCTGTGGGTTGCAACACACAGGTCGAGAACCGCTAGTTTAGATACAACACACGTCTATTTTATTCCTATTTCCTCTGTGGTTAGGAAAGGCACCAGGCTCTTGTACCTAAGGTAAGTACGCTGCAAGACCCAGTGGGTCGTGACCCAGAGAGCTGACGCTCACAGGCAGGGCACGCAATGCTCACAGGCAGCCAGCAAGCAGGACTGGACCAGGCAGAAGGTGTGCAAAGCCCAGCTGGAGAAACGGGATTGTGTGTGTGCTTTGGAAGCTCCATCATTGAGAGAAATGCCCAGGTACTCACCGGTAAATGAGTAATTCTGGAGAATACTTAGACTTGGCTTTGAAGATCACCTGCAAAGACAGAAGAATATGGCAGGTTGGGGGTGCAGGACGCTCGCCTGGCTATTTTTGTTGTTATTGTTGCAGTTTTGCAGGGGCCGGGTTCAAACCTACCACCTCAGGATATGGGGCCAGCGCCCTACCCACCGAGCACAGGCGCTGCCCTTCACTAGGTATCTTATATCAAGACTTCGCACTGCACATTTTGAATAGGCACAATTTTTATTTGTCAATTATACCTCAATAAAGCTGAGAAAGAAAAGACTCACATTTCTTACTTCCCAAGCAAACCGTTCTCCCTGGAGTTCCCAAACATGCTCTTGACCTCTGGGCCTTTCCTCCTGGAGCCCTCAGCCTAAGGCGGCTGAAGCTCATCACCCTCCAGTACATCTGTGGTTCCCTGTCCTCAGCTCTCTGCACAGGGCTCTCCTCTCGGACGTGCTCTGGCCATGCAAACAACTGCCCGAGGGACAGGAACACGGCCAGAGGTGGAATCTACGGAGTGCCAAGTGGGGAGTATGAGCTCCGCTTCTGGTCAGGGGAAGGGACCAGATGGCTCCAAGACCCATGGGGCACACAGAGGAGTCAAACACAGTTGCCCTTTGTCGGAGGAGGCAGGGAGGAAAGCCGCTTGCTTGCTGGACTAGCGGAGGAATTATTTGGCCTCGTCAAGGAAAGATGCAAGTTTTGCTTTCATATTTTGCCTATACTTAGTAGAGCTGACTCAAAGATAGGCGACCTCGCTGAAGATGGCTGGACTACTCAACCGAGGCAGTGGTTCTAAAGGTGTTCTAGTACAACCAGGAAATTAGTAATAACCGATACTGGAAACAAATGTCAAATTTAGAAACTGCTAGGAAAGCAGGGGTGTTTTTCCCCCTTGCAGGGATTCTCAGAGCATTTAGTGGCTAAGATATTGTTAATGTTCGAGAGAAACGTATGGGATACGGCAGTTTGCCAAATTTTTGGAGGGTGGGGCTGGGTTTGAACCCGCCACCTCCGGTATATGGAGCCAGCACCCTACTCCTTTGAGCCACAGGTGCCGTCCTTCCAAATGTTTTTGACCACTTTACTGTCTTCCTAACAGTGCTGCAGGGAACAGTTTGGGAAACACTGCCCCATGGAACTAAGTATAGGTGGAACGTTCACCGCAGCCTAATAATGGACTAACAGCAACAACAAGAAGCATCATCAACTTGACAATGACCTTTACCTTTACCCCCTGAACATGAACACAAATCAAGCACAGACTGAGTATGAGAGGGCCAAGGGGCTGGTTAGCCCTGAAAGCCCAATGGGGGTCACTCACAGGCCCAAATTCATTTCATCCCAAAGTCCATTTCCCTGCCTGGAAGGAAAAAGTCATCAGCAGATAAAAGCACAATCTGAGATTAAATACCTCATTTGATCCTCCCAAGCACAAAGCTATGATACATCAAAATAAAAGCCTTGACCATGGTTTTTAAAAGTTATATCCACTCTCTATAATTTGTGGCAATTATATCTTGAGTTCAACTGTACCTAATCAAACTTCCTAATGCTTCACGTTAATCTTTAAACTTAAATTCCTTGAGTTGTGTTTGAATTCCTGGCATTTGAAACTAAAATATTTTATCTGTGCTGATAATTATCTACATGTACAACTTATTACGCAGATGGTATCAGCACATATATATATAATTTCAGTACAATTTTTGCCTTCACTAATTAAAGGGCATAAACGTCTAAATTGCATTTTACAAAAAACAGATTGAAACTCTCTATCCACTCCTGTCTGTGCTGCAGGAGACTTCAGGGAAGGCTGATGAGTGTGGGAACTTGGGCCAACCCCGTGGCTGACTCCTGCCCCTGCGCTGGGCCCCCTTATCCAGCAGCACATCTCTGGCGTCTGTGCTGGCTCCACTGACCTCAGCAGGAAGTGAGGGGAGGAGGTGAAGGCTCCAGAGGGGGCAGAGAAAGATTAAAGGTGCTGTCATATCCCACAGTGTGACAGCACAGGCACTCTCTCCCCAGTGCAAAAACGTAAAGGAAGACAACAGAGACTGTACCAGAGGCTAAGGAACAAAGGAGGCCAGACAAAAATTCAAATGTCCCAACTCTCAGATAGATGATGTTCAAGTCAGACCAACTGATACCAACCATGGACCCTGCACCAGACACCAGTCCTATTACTGGAACCCAGGACTGCAAAATCTAAGGAAGGGCCAGTCCTGCCCTGGAAACTCAGAGCCAGACACACACGTTAGTAAACAGGCAACAATGGGCGGCGCCTGTGGCTCAAACACTCAAACATGTGCTGGAGGTGGTGGGTTCAAGCCCAGACCCGGCCAAAAACTGCAAAAAAAAAAAAAAAGAAAGAAAAAAAGCAACAATGGTGTGAACATGTGAGGAGGTATGAAAATTGTGAAGAAGTATGGGGAAGTGTGAGGAAGTGTAGGGAGGTGTAGGGAAGTGTGGGGAAGTGTGAGGGACATTGGGGAAGTGTGGAGAAGTGTGGGGAAGTGTGAGGAAGTGTAGGGAGGTGTGGGGAAGTGTGGGGAAGTGTAAGGAAGTGTGGGGAAGAGAGGAAGAGTAGGGAAGTGTGAGGAAGTGTAGGGAGGTGTGGGGAAGAGAGGGGGAAGCGTGAGGAACAGTAGGGAAGTGTGGGAAAGAGTGGGGAAGTGTGAGGAAGTGTAGGGAGGTGTGGGGAACAGAGGGGAAGTGAGGGGAATGGGGTGTGCCCACGTGTTAACGAC
>CAUYPK010020601.1:0-15185 GCA_963574355.1 Loris lydekkerianus | reverse complement strand
TTTCTGACATCTCAGCTATTTGTTTGTGCATGGGGTCTTGTGCTGTTTCTGCCCCATTGATTCTTGGGGGAGTTGATCTACTCTGATTATTCATATTGCCAGAGTTTTTCTGTTGATTTCACCTCATGATTGTTTTTCACCATTGCCTCTGGCCGTCCTCAGAGTTGGGGAGGTGTCTCTCCAAGATTAGACCCCAGCGTGATCCCTCTATTGTTGCTGGATCTTTGTTGGCAGTGACCCTGTGTAGTTCCTCAGGGGGTGCTCTAGCTAGGGAGTTCTGGTTGTGGAAGCAGCTCTGGTATGTGACACACTCGGATCCAGTGACAGGGCTGGGGGTGGTGCGCACGGTTCTGGGAGTGCCTGACGCCCAATGACTTAGGCACAGAGAGCCCAAGGCTCCAGCAGTCTCTGGCCAGGAGAAGGGCTCTGCACAGAGGCAGGGAGGGCTCCAGAGGGCACGCAGCTACCAGAGTCCCTGGCCAGATGAATGGGCTAGTGTGGAGGCTGGGAGGACACAGGGGGGAGGATGCAGGGTTGCGTGGCTCCCGCAGTTCCTGGTCAGGGAATACAGAGGCCTGGTGGGTGCACGTCACCAGGCGGGGGGTCGCTGCACAGCTCTTATGGAGGTCTGGGCAGTGCCAAGCTCTGGAGTTTGAAGTTGCTATGAGCTGTGACATCACGGCACTCTACCCAGGGCAACAGCCCAAGGCTCCAGTGTGCCAAAACTGCCTCACTCTTCCCCTAAGGATTAAGGCTGTAAGGCAGCTCAGACCCCGCCTTTAGGCTGCTCAGTCACTAGGTTACTTTGTTCCGCCTGTTCCTTTCTCTGGGATCCTGAGGGCAGAGCTTTCCGGAGCAGTTTTTTCACAATGGCTTCCTGTGCCCAGCTCAGTGGCTCAGTCTGGGGCCCCAGACAAGGCCCAAAGTTCTCCACACTTCTGCTCAAGCTCTCCCCAAGGTAGCTCAACTGAGCGCCAAGTCCAAGAACACCAACACAGTTCACAGGTAAGGCCTTTCTGGTTCAGTCTCACTGCTGCTTGTACTCACGGTTGCCGGTGTGATTAGGTCGATCAAACACACGCAACCACTTGCCAGTTTTCCACTGTTTTTTTCCTCCTCCTGGGGTCCAGCAGTCCCTTGCTGGCTCTCTGTATTCTCAAAAGGATGATCATAGGCAGATCCCACTGGCCAGAGATGCCTGGAGTCTTGTCTCCCCAGACTCGCCGTGCCCAGTTGCAGGGAAGCTGTTATTCGGCCACCATCTTTAATCTCAATTGTGGAACTCTTTTTCTGAATGACCATCAGAGCTGTCATCATATGAAGTCTGACAATTAAATTTATAAATGTGCTACTGTGCACTTATGCTGGCAGCACTGTACAAACAACTTAGTAAGGTTTCATAACATTGGTATATCATTGTCTCACAGCTACATTCATGATGATGTGTAGTGGTGTCTTGCTAAGTAGTGTTCATTATTGTTGCATGTTTTTCTGTGTCATATGATGATAGCTCTGATGGTCATTCCAGAAGATGAGTTCTAAAATTGCTTTGAAGGGTGAATTAGGCACTGGCATTAGTGCATAGCTTCCCAAGGGGAGTATAGTGATATTTAGCAATGAGCACTTTTTCTAGGACAAGTTTACAAATTTAATTGTCAGACCCAGTGTGTGCATATGTATTAGATGCTCCAATCCATAATTTCTCAACCTTGTGCTTCCAAAAAAGAAGAAACACTAACATTAATTGGACACTTACCATTTGTTTGTTCAACTACTCTAGTGTCATCACGTACCTACTATGTGTCAGGGCCTACTCTATGCTCTTGGTGTTTATCAATAGACAAAACAGATAAAGACCTCTGCCCTTGTGGGGCTCACATTCTTAAAGAGAGGTGGTTTATGAATAAAACAGGAAATAAATAGGTGAATTTTACAGTATTTTCAGAAGCAGTAAGTGCTAAAAATAATAAAAGTGGGTAGGTAACAAGGCTTGGAGTTCTTAAGGAGTGGTCAGGGTAGACCTTATCAGATAGTGTGATTTGAGCAAAATTTACAGGGGTGAAGCAGTTAGATTTGTTGCTATCTGGGGAAGACTGTTCCTGGCAGAGGAAACAGCCCAGAGAAAGACCTCCAGAGACATTCTAAGGGCAATAGAAGGCCTGGAGGAAAGAAGAGATTGGCAATTCAGCCATTAAGAGTGCTTTTGGTATTTAATCAGGTTGGGAATCAGAACTCTCCAAACTCCATTGATGTGGGTAGTTTGAATAAGGGAGCAAGAGAAAGAATATAAAGGAATGAGGACAGAACCAGATAGCAGACCTTGGAGGATCTCTCTGTCCTTGACATTTACTCTGAGTGAGAGGAGGAAGCTTTTAAGGATTTCAGGTGAGAAAGAGAAATGATTTGACTTGGGTTTTAAAAGGGTCACTTTGCGGGCCATGTTAAGAATCAGCTGGGAAAGATAAGGAGGAAGCCAGGTGACCAGTCTTGGCTACTATAGGTATCCTTGCTCAAGATGATGGGGCACAGTCTAGGGTGGGGCAAAGTGGGGTGGTAAGAAGTGGCTGGATTCTGGTACAGCCAGTGTTTCCTGGTGGATAGGATGCAGGATGTGAGAAGAAGCACTGTGTCAAGAATGACTGTAGGATTTGCCCCCAGCAAGTGGGTGGATGGAGCTGTTATCATTATTGGGGGTGAGCTGACCACAGGCTGAGTACTGCTCATGATTATCTCACCAAATTCTCACAGAAGCCCCCTGAGTTGGGTCTTTCACTCTCCCTATTTTATTCATGGGGAAACTGAGACCCAAAGAGGTTAGCTTATTTTGGTATGTCGTTGGCCAAGAGCACAAATCACTTGGGCATGTGAAGGAAAGAAAGAAAAGGTTAGTAATTCAGCTATTAGGGTGCTTTTGATATTTAGTCTGGCTGGGAATCAGAACTTTTCAAATTGCACTGGAGTAGGGGGTCAGAGGGGACTTGCCCAGAGTAAGAGATAAAGTGCATGGTTTGTTGAAGTGCAGCCATGGGCCCTGCTGTTGAAGCCCCATCCACTAGGTCCACATGATCCCACCATTTCACATGTGTGCAAATTTTCACAGGCTCATTCTAATGTCCATTTACCTCCATTAACAGGTAAATATTCCATTAATTCAACAAATGCAACCTCACTACAGGCTGTTCGAGGACTGTCTCCAGTGAAGGATTGTTTCTCCTGCCCCATCCCAGCTTGTTCTCTGCTCCTCTTTTGGGACTCCTGCTTTGCAGCTGAGAGATGCTGTTGAATCCAATGAATATTACTGAGCCCTTACTATTGCCAGCTTTGGTAGGGATAGGATCCAAAGATAAATAAAATGCCTTTTCTGATTATAGGGTATTTCCAGCCTAGTTGGGGGCATAGACCCAGAAACCGATAATCACTGTGATAGATGGCATAGTCAGGGTGTGTAGAAGGAAGAGGAAGGGCTGAGCCTTAAACACAGAGCCAGAAGAACAGGAAGAACAGTGTTGCTGCAGAAGTTATCCCTTATGCAGAGGCAGTGGGGTGTGAAGCCACAAAACATGTTCAGGAAGTCACCTGAAGAGAGGGGAGGCTGGGTTGCAGGTGGCTGGCCAGGGAGTTACACAGGACAGTGGGGTCAGAGAGGTCAGCAGGGGCACATCACAAAGCCTGGTGCATAATGGACGGAGTCAGCTTCTCAGGGGCTTAGGCTCTAGCATAGAGGATGATGCTCATGGAACATGGAGGTCTGTAGGATGGACAGGCTGAGGATGGGGAAGCCAGGAGACTGCTGGGACAGTCTGGGCAGAATATCTCAAGGAATTAAATTAAGAAAGAGGCAGTGGGGACAGAGAAGACAGCACAAAGCCACATTTGGGAGGTGGACTCTGTGGAGCCCATGCTGAGCTGTTGAGCACGGAGGCCACGACAGGGTCACAGGGAACTCTACACAGATCTGCATATGAGACAGTCCTTTCCTGAAAGTGGTAAGCCTATGTTCTCTGCAGTGGAGTTGCCCACACCAACTGTTAGCAGAGTGCCTGCTTTACTGGTCTCCCCAAGCTACACACATGTCTCTGTGCCTGTGAGTGGTATAATCTGCCCCTAACTTGCCCTTACTCAGTGGCGATTTCAGATCTAAGTGGACAAAGTTTTCAAGATGCTGTAGCACATGTTATTCTAACCTGTGGGTGCTGCTACTTAATACAAAGCGCTGTTTGCTTTCTGAAAACGGGAAACACCAAAGTCCCAACGGTGCTACCACCACAGACATGAGTGGCTCCTTGACATGGCTGAGAGGCCAGGGAGTGGCTGGTCATGCTGCAAGCTTCCAGCAGGGTGACGTTGCCAAGCAAGGGCATTTCAAAAGGTGGCCGCTCATCCCATAAAATGGGCCTCATTTGCCCTACACTCATTGCCACACCTGGAGTTCTGGAGAGAATGTTCATGGGGGTAGGGGCAGGAAGAAAGCGGAAAGGGCCACCTTGTCCCTGATGACGTTCAACATCATGTTACTCAGATACGTGTGCTGAGGCTATGGAATGGGTGGGAAATAGAGAGTGTAACAAGTGGAGTATGGAGATAAATTGGAAGGAGGTAGGACAGGTTGTGAAGGGCTTGCAATACCAGGCCATGGGACTTGGACTAAATTGTATTGGCAATAGGTTTCTGGAAGTTTTTGAAGAAAGGAGTAATAAAATCAGGTTTGGGCATGGAGGAATATTAGGAAGATCAAATCCAACATGACGTGCAGGCTAGATCCAAGGGTTGGAAAGACTAGAGGTGGGGATTTCTTAAGAGTTGTTAGAAAAGGGCAGAGCCTGAAGCCAGGTGGTGGCAATGGTGGGGGAAGAGGGGGAGGATGTGAAAGGCATTTGCAGGCAGCCGTGATGGGATTGGTGGAGGACAGGTGGTGGGAAGAGGCCTCAGCAGAGGACTCAAAGGCTAGTGACAGGACCAGGAAAGGCAAGCCTGACATGGTGTCATCAACAGTGGGGCTGTGATTTGGAAGGTGAACTGGAAGGTCAGGATTGACATGATTGCTGAGGTCAGAATGCAGCTTGAATCCTTGAGGGGAAGGTGCAGAGAGGGTCAGAGACTTCAGGGGAGGAGGGAGGAGGATGGGCCAGCAAAGCCATGGCTGAGGAGCGAGAGGAAGATGACGTCTATGCACGGGGCCAAGGAGGACTGGGGGTTGGGGTCCAGGAACTGCCATCAGTGTGGCCTGCTGGGGAGCAGCTGCCCAGAACACTGGGTTAGGGTTCCTTTACATTCTCCCTAGAAAGGAGAAGCTTCAGAAAGTAGGGGGGAGAAGCCCGAGGGCTCAAGGCCAAGAGGCAAGGAATGAGCTCAGTCATCATGCCTGGCTGGGCAAGAAGTCTGGCTGTGAAGAAAGGAGCTTCCAGGAGGGGCGGTGGCAGGGAAGTGTAAACCCACCCCCGGGTCTTTGACAGGGAAAGTGGAAGTTTTCTCACTATAGAGTGAGGAGCAAGGCAAACCCAGCACCGAAGCAGCTGCTGGCTGCAACCCTCCCTCCTCCTCTGTGCCCTGTGGCCTATAGAAGTGCCCAGTGGAGAGTAGGACAGGCATCCGAAGGAGGGTTTTGGTCTGTTTTGGAGCCTTTTGAGGGATGTTTAAACTATAAGATAAGGAGCTAGGAATGCAGGAAGATTTGAATGAAGCCAGATCATTGATAGCTCAGTGAAGGGAGAACACTGAGGACCAGAGCTGAGGATGCAACTGAGGGTTGTGGGCGGTGAGGGTGAGAGACTGAGAATAAATGTGTGTGAGAGTGTGTACAAGTGTTGAGTGTGGGAGTGTAGTGTGGATGTGTGTGAGTGTGAACGACTGTGTCGTGAGTATGAGTGTGTGAGTGTGAGTGTGTGTACCTGGGGTGGCCCTCACAACCAAGTGGTGTGGTGCAGCCAACCATCTGACCAGAGGCGCCTGGGACTGATATTGGGAATTGCCACCTGCCCACGTTGCTAGAGCTGGAAGCAAAGGCAGGGCTGAGTGAGGTGGATGGGGGCTGTGGGGAGAAGGAAACTGTGGTCAGTGTGGGGCCAGGGGAGGAGCAGCACACACCACACAGCTAAGAGGATTGAAGGGTGATCATAATGGGATTTTCAGAGATTCTTTGTTGGTTTGTTTGTTTTTGCAGTTTTTGGCTGGGGCCGGGCCTGAACTTGCTACCCCTGGTACTTGGAGCTGGTGCCCTACTCCTGAGCCACAGGTACCACCCTTGCAGAGATTCTTTTAACGACTTACACTGGATTGTATTGATGAGATAAATTCTACACCAGGAAACAATTGCATTCTCCAGTGGTCAAAAACTTGCCCTTCGCCCTCACTTTTCATGTGAATTACTCTGATATCAACTATGCTTCAATGGTCTGCAAGTTCCCCAAATCCCTTCTAGTATCAAAGTGACCTCCATGGACTGCAGCAGGGTCCCTGGGTATCTGTTCTCAAGACAGTCTCACTGGCCCCGTTGTGTGTAAGCCTCTTGTGCAGTCAGCATGAAAGCCCAGAATGGCCTCTTGGCCATATCATATCACTAATCCATGTGTTTCTGGAAGCTCAGGAGCACCCCCCACAGACTAGGGTAACATGCAATGAGGGCATGGGCAGGAACAAAAGGGCTAGGAACTGGGGCAAAGATAAAGGGAGGCATCAGAAAGGTGATGAGAAAATGGCCCCATTGATAACTGATACTTGGAAATGGTGTCTTTAAGATCTGCTAAGCCTCTCAAATATCCTTAGAGTTGCAGCAGCTCAGGGGAAAACAACCTCACAATTCTGTCCTTCTTATTCTGAGAGGGTCTCTCGAGGCTGTGATATGCTTGCTGATTGTTTCTCCAACTCACTGATTAGTTATGGAGTGTCCTCTACCGTGCCAGGAATTGGGGCCAGAACAGGACGTGGGCCCTCAGCATGGCAAATCATCTGGTACTTGGTGGTATGTTCGCAAAATTCAGAAAGCAGAATAAAGCAGAGAAGAGAGTCAGATGTCATTGTAACTGGATTATCCAAGTGCTCAGTGTAATAACCAGCCCTCGTTTCAACTGAGTTTTCCATCGGGATTTGGTTTTGCAATGTGATGAGAGGAGGGTGTTGGGTTCAGGAGGGTTGAGACCAGATTCAAGGCTGATCCTTGCTCCGAGGGACCCATTCTCTGCACTTCCCAACACATTGTCAAGTAGTTAGAAGAGTGTAGTCACAAAAGAATCACTGAATTTGTGAGTGACTTTCCAACTCCCAGAAATTATTACACTCATCCCAGTTTAGAAATTGTCTCTCCCTGTCCCACCCTTGCCTCTATCCTTGATCCTTTGGACACTTGATTCCAAATAGATTAAATCACATGTCAAGTGTAGTTATGCACTTTGGATAAGGCACCAAACTTGGAAGTGGGGTAAAGAACTCATTGAGATTCATTCTGGATTGGTCCTGGTGCCACGTTCAACCATGCCTATAACTACACTCCCAAAGCTGATACACACACTTTCAGCACCATCAAACTCAGCATCATCTTTGCTACAAGTGAAACAAATATGTGTATGATGAATTTGAATTTTGGATTTTCTCAGTAATTTCCAAATTAGAAAGCCCTCTCAATTTCCATGCACATTTGGGATAGTTCATGAATGCCTGGAATACTTACCTGCATGGTATTAATATGCTGGAAGAAAAGAATTCCTTCTCATTGAATTTACTACTGAAACCTAGTGCTGAAATATGGAAAGGGAAAAATATATTGGTTTCTTGGGGAATGGATGCATCATGGTAAAATGTTGTATTCTGAATGTAAGTATCTATATTTTCATCTCTTCCCAATTTAAAAAATGTACACTGTTTATAATTTACAGCACCTGTTGTTAACAGTTAGCATTGAACATTTCCTATGCCTGAAGGACTCTTGCAAGCATTTTACAAACATTCCATTAAATCCCCTCAATAATTCCATGAATTATATCCTTTTTACGTGAGAGATAAAAAAGCTTGTCCAACTTTACAGGGCCAAAGAGCACCTGGTCAGGACTTGAATGACCCCAAAGCTCATATTGCCAATGGGGGTGGGGGGAGGACTCAAACACCATTGAACATGTAGATGAGAAAGTAGGCCCAGAAACTTAAAGGATTCAAGAAAGTACTGAAATCCTTTTTAACACCCACGTGCATTTTAATGAATACATTTAAACACCAGATGTAAACATATCTATACAATTACCTACAGCATAGAAAGAATTTGAATATAGTATAAACTTTATACTTGACTGCTATTCTGTGATAGGTGAGTTACGTTTTTCCTTATAGTTAATAAAGATAATATTCAGGGTATTTGTTGGTCAAGAGTATTTCCAAATTTTCATTTGTTAATATAAGTGGGAAAACTAAGGAATATAGGACCTTAAGGTTTCCCCTTCTCAAAGACACAAAACAATAATAAAAATAATTAAAATTATTTTAAATAATTTTAAATTTAAAATTGGCTATTTTATTGGCTATTTTAAAGTAGTTTAGTTTCAAATTAAATGAAAATTTCTTTAAGAGGACCAGATGTGGAATACACATTAAAACTGAGAATCTGTTTTTTATGGTTAGGTAACAGATTTTTCAAATTAGAAAGCTTTCATGAATCAAGTCCAGATAATTTTCAGGCTAAGACATTATTTTACTATACATTTTACAGCACCGTTCAGTGGTAATAAAGAAAATGTGGCTGTAATTCAATCCATCTGGTAGTAAATATCAATATATAAGTCAAAGAATTATTTTAAAATATCTTACTGGATTATTCCATAGCCAAATATTACTTCTTTCTCTATTTCTTTCCAGAATCCCACAAATCAGAGCCATGCTTCTAAAGAACCACAAATTGGCTGATGCTTTGTTTATGGAAAACAAAACTTATAGAAGATATTTGATCCAATTTCCTTAAAATCATCACAGCAAAATGTCATCAGTGGTTGGGTGCATTCAATAGAGTAAAAGCTCTCTGCATCTGGATTTAATTTCAAGCTGGTGTGCTGGTAGACTATGTGCAAGTAACCACACTTTCCCTCTCAAGCTTGTAACAAGGCACAAGCAAAATGGACCCGAGTTGTGAGCCACAGTACCTGCCGCAGGTAGGAGGCCAGCGTGGAGGAGCAGCAGCCGCAGGAGGAGGGCTTGGCAGCCCATGTCGGGAGGGCTTCCAGCTACCAAACAGCCTGGAGGCCCAGCTCTATATACTCTCCAGGTTCCCCTGGCGGGGGCGGGTCAGTGCAACCTGATGCTCTTCTCAGGCGTGGGTTGGCAGGTTGGCAAGCATTCAGGATATGGGACAACTCTTTTGCTCTGGCATTTTATATTTGCTAAGGGAGAAAGGGTGATTCTACCTGGTGGAGGCATTTTATGGAACAGCTGAGGGCTGAAATCAGAGAGCAGAAAAGGCAAACCACTTGGCGATGCAGAGAGACCCTGCTGACTTTTCTGTCCTGGGGAGAGAGGCTGCTGGGAGCCCTAGATCTCAATGAAGTGACATTTCCTTTGGTATGTGGCCATTTCTGTGGAAGAAGCTGCTGAAACTCTTCTCAGCTCTCAGTGCCCACACCCTTTCTCTTCCCCCCTTTTGAAGTTTTCCTCTTATTCACCAGCCGTATGTTCACTCCATTCTCAAACCCCACGGTGTTCACTTGACCCCTCCTTATTAACTCTAAATGCACTTGGCCTTGATTGCCCTTACTGCATTTTGGCCCCGTGTCCTCCATTGGCTTGTACAAGCTGAGGGCAGGACCCCTCCTTACACTGCTGATGGGCTTCCTCACCGTACACACTTAGTGTGAAGCCTTCTACTCAAATTATGTCAGATTGAACTGGGCTATCTGTACACACAGAGATCAGATGTTCTTCAAATTATTGCTTCCCTAACAACTCATGTATTTATCTCTTGACTTAGATCAATGGCTTAGAGTAACAAATTATCCTGTAATCTCAAAGAATTCTTCATCCTGAGCCTTGTATACAGGCTCATGTTGTCTGATGGAGAACACACCTTCTGAAGCATGTGTCTAACTCCTCATCCCTGTGAATAAAATAACGGAAAGGACAAGAAGGTTTTGCAGACTCAGTGTTTTTCAGCCTTTTTTTTTTTTTTTTTTTTTAAATCTCACAGCATACTTGAGCCTATAGTTAAACTTCTATAGCACACTTACATTAGTTGATCAAAAAAAAGATTAAAAATAGAATATTCTCACTGTGCTTTGAAGTTCTTTTGAAAACGATTTAATTAATGATCTTTAAAAATTTTCATGGCATACTGGTTGAAAATCACTGCTTTAGAGGGTTATTGGGAGAATACAGTTAGGCATATATAGCAGATTTGCACACTATACAAACAGGAAGATTACTATTTATCAATAGATATCCTTATATGCAGAGATTTTGAGCTTTTCTGATAGACCTCAATACTATTAAATCTAAAATATGGATGTACCTTATCTTAACCTGAAAAGTTTTTTTAAGTCCTAAAATAAATTCAATTAAATTTAGCCAAAGCAGGGGAAAAAAATAGACATAGAGGGAAAGAAGGTGTTATGTGGATAAAAATAACTGTAGCTATAGTTAAATACAGTAGATACAGTATTTCCAAAATCAAAAGTGAACCCTGTTCATTTTTCTGTTTACTCAACTTATCTTTGGCGATCCCATTCCGCCAGAGAAGACTATAGAATTAAAAGTTAATATAAGTCTTTGCCATTTCAGGTTTATTCTCAGTACATTCACACTTTCTCTTTTCTCCTTCTGAGTACCCAGAAGCAAGAGGACTCCCACGGGAACTCCTGGTTGTGGGTGCTAGTTTCCATTTTTGCTGTCATCCTCTGAGATAGGATGCCCAGTCTTGTCCCATGCTCAGATGTGATCATCCCTCCACACTGGTTCTTGTTGAGATGATTAAGTCCTATCTGGGTCCAGGTTGTAGGGTCTTCACTGCTTCCTCACTGTCCTCACAGGATGGGACTTCATCCTGATTATCTCCCCATCCACTTCAGGGTCCCCCAGCTCCCTGGCTCACACACATTTTCTTTCTCCCTCTTCTAACCTCTGCGTCTTTTCCAGGAGCCACCCAAGCCCTTTATCTTTGACAAACCACTCAGCTCTCTCTCCTGTCACCTTCACCCTGTGTGACAACAGGGAACTTCACCAATGGTGCCACCTCCCCAGGTTTCAGATGGTGAGAGGGATTCAAATATATTCTGTCAGATCCCATAATCCCCCAAATTATAATATCTGGGCACTCTGTTATCCTGTGAACATCAGAGGCCCATCAGCATTAGCCTTTTATGTCACTTCTGTCCCCATAATACTCCAGAAAACTTTTAACCAGAGGAAACTTCTTCCAAATATTCCCTACTTAACATCTTTTGACCCAAAAGGTCACCAATATGGGGCGGTGCCTGTGGTAGGGCCTGGCCCCATATACCAAGGGTGGTGGGTTCGAACCTGGCCCCCACCAAACTGCAACAAAAAAATAGCCAGGCATTCTGGCGGGCACCTGTAGTCCCAGCTACTCGGGAGGCTGAGGCAAGAGAATCACGTAAGCTCAGGAGTTGGAGGTTGCTGTGAACTGTGACACCACAGCACTCTACCGATGGCGATAAAGAGAGATTCTGTCTCTAAAAAAAAAAGAAAATTAAAAAAGTCACCAATATGAAGTTTTTACTTTGTAGTGTTGTTTTTCGTACAGGTGATGGAGGGCAACGTGAGGTGAGAATGACCATGGGTTAATACTTTACAGTTGTTTCCCCACACAGTGGAATCGTTAGTTGAGTTTTGCACTTAGAAGCCATCCTGCTGGGGAAGTGGAGTGAGGCACTAACGCCAGAAACCGAGGTCAGATTCTAGGCTCTCTCTATCTTTTCAGCTCTCTGAGCTTCTGTTCTCTTACATAGGAATAGTGTCATGTTACTCCCGGGGTCATTGTAGGTAATCAATAACATGCATGAAGAGCATCCTATAAAAACCCTGGAACACGAATGATAGCTATTGTCTCTAACTGGTATTGCTAGAAACAATTGCTCCTCCCTACCCCTTTGAGCTGATGTAAAACTACTTGAGGAGGTATGTGCAAAGATTTTGGGATATTACAGTGAGTGCTGAGAAGTTGATTTTTACAAATAAAAAAGTGTCCCGAGTTTTGGACATTCTGACCATTAATATGATAATTTTGGATATATTGAATTAGAACAAAAAGCTTACTGGGGTGGTACTATACCATACTGAATATTCACATACCACGATGAATAGTTGATCATTTTATTAGCACGATGAAAACACTCCATGTTCAATACCTAAAATTGTGTACAGTATAACAAAATTTGCAGAACAAAATAAAAACAGTATCCCCACACTGTTAGTGTATGTTCTGGAAAGTTTTTAATTAAAGGTATATATGACTTCTTGTTGCTGTTAATATTAATTCTCTCACCACAGATTTTGGGTTTGCACACTATATATGGTTGTATGGTTCTGAATACTGCTTTAAAAATTTTCACAGAGAATTTCTAATTGTAAT
This sequence comes from Loris lydekkerianus, assembly GCA_963574355.1. NCBI lineage: Eukaryota > Metazoa > Chordata > Mammalia > Primates > Lorisidae > Loris > Loris lydekkerianus. Next base: position 2,629 of record CAUYPK010020601.1, on the reverse strand, counting down.
TTGAAAAAATAATTATGATTCTGCACAGCTGGATAATGTTTCATTCCAAGAATGCCCTATAATTTGTTATACTCTTCTATTGTTGTCTATTGGTATTACTTCTAGTATTTGGTTAAATGACAAACATTTTAAAGCAACAGATTGGGTTTGGAACTGTTGCTCACACCTGAAATCCCACAACTCTGGGAGGCAGAAGTGGGAGGATCACTTGAGCTCAGGAGTTTGAGAGCAGCCTGAGCAAGAGTGAGACCCTGATTCTACTAAAAATAGAAAAAACTTAGCTGGGCATTATAGTGGATGCCTGTAGTCCTAGCTGCTTGGGAGGCTGAGGCAGGAGGATCACTCGAATCCAGGAGTTGATGGTTGCTGTGAGCTATGATGATGTCATGACACTCCAGCCTGGACAATAGAGTGAGATCCTGTCTCAAAAACAATATAAAAAAAACAAAAACCTCACAACAAAACACAACAGATTGTCTGTCTAAGATCAGCAAGTTGTTTCCAAATAGCCCTGGTTCATTCTGTGGCCTACATCAGTCCCTGGACAGCTGACCCCTGTCCATTCCACGTTAGCCTCTCCCTGGAGCCTCTCCATACCTCTCCTCCATCTTTCTGCCGATCCATGGCTCTAAGGAGCAGGTTGCTCTATGTACTGTTTGGGAGCGGGGGAAAAGATCAGTGAAGAAGCTGGCCCTTGAAAAGTGATCATAGTTAACATGGCATTCCTACCTTCCAACTGTTTAATGTGTACAGAAACAATAGGTTCTTTCACTGGAAGAAAAAGAGGCTAGGTCGCATTATGTTGACATTTAAAGAAATTGAGACTTCCTGTTTTTCATGAATGTTCAAAAAAAAACGTTGGTTTAATTGGTTCCCATTTTAGACCAAAGCCCCATTCATTCTACTAGATTTGTGCGCAACCTGCAGAACTTCACTGGTCATTCACGAAGTTAGATTCAGGTGGTAGGAAAAGATTATGAATGAAATCCTGCAGGGACTGGTCAGCCTCTTGGTTCCTGGGTCCCAGATTGTCTTTTAAGGCCCCAGTCTGCTAAAGGGTGTGAACATTCTGTGAAAAATGAATTTGAATGAAAGACTTTATTCCACTGAACACTTTGAAAATGTGACAGTCAGCCTCCATAAAGTATGAGTTCCAGGGAACAAAGCAAGGGCTCAGGTTTTATAGCAAAAATTCCCACCTAAGTTCCCAATCAGTTCTGTTATGCAAATAAAGGCTTGCAACTCATTTGATTTTGATTTGTTGACACAGTTGATCTCTTATTGGTCAAGGAAGGTGAGCTCTGATTGGTTGGTTCAGGCAAACTCTGAAAATCTCAAAGTTAAAAAGGTGTGGGTTTGCAGGGAATTTACAGTGAATTCCTCCCAAATGGCTATCTGGGTCTATTTCAATGGAGTGGTCCAGCAAGCCACTCAGGATTCGTCTTGGAGGATTGGCTCTTTGAGGTTCATATTTGTTCACAGGAGCTAACCTAGAACAGCTGACACTTATTGAGAGTTTCTTGTGTCCCTGAATTGTGCTCTGTGTTTCACAGGTACATCACTGGACTGTCCCAGCACTCCAGGTGATTGATAGTGTGCATTGCCCGTGTGTTACAGATGTGGGGATTTGTTAAGATGATTGGGCAGGTTGCCAATTTGTAGCTGTTTAACCGAAGCTTAGATCGGTGGGATTCAATGAAGATTTTTTTTTTTTTTATTAAATCATAGCTGTGTACATTAATGTGATCATGGGGCACCATACACTGGTTTTATAGACCATTTGACATATTTTCATCACAATGATTAACATAGCCTTCCTGGCATTTTCTTAGTTATTGTGTTAAGACATTTATATTCTACATTTACTAAGTTTCGCATGTACCCTTGTAAGACACACAGTAGGTGTAATCCCACCAATCACCCCCCCTCCCTTCCCTCTCCCTCTTCCCGATATTCTTAGGTTATAACAGGGTTATAGCTTTCATATGAAAGCTATAAATTCATTTCATAGTAGGGTTGAGTGCATTGGATACTTTTTCTTCCATTCTTGAGATACTTTACTAAGAAGAATATGCTCCAGCTCCATCCATGTAAACATGAAAGAGGTAAAGTCTCCATCTTTCTTTAAGGCTGCATAGTATTCCATGGTGTCTATATTGACCACAATTTATTAATCCATTCGTGGATCAATGGGCACTTGGGCTTTTTCCATGACTTAGCAATTATGACTTGGGCTGCAATGAACACTCCGGTACAAATATCTTTGTTATAATGTGATTTTTGGTCTTCTGGGTATCTACCTAGTAGAGGAATTATAGGATTGAATGGCAGATCTATTTTTAGATCTCTAAGTGTTCTCCAAACATCTTTCCAAAAAGACTGTATGAATTTGCATTCCCACCAGCAGTGTAGAAGTGTTCCCTTTTCTCCACATCTACGCCAACATCTCTTGTCTTGGGATATTGTGATATGGGCTAATCTTACTGGAGTTAGATGATACCTCAAAGTAGTTTTGATTTGTATTTCTCTGATGATTAAGGATGATGAGCATTTTTTCATATGACTGTAGACTGTGCACCTGTCTTCTTCAGAGAAGTTTCTCTTCAAGTCCCTTGCCCAGCCTGCGATG